>AGDA01054294.1:0-14569 GCA_000281935.1 Mengenilla moldrzyki | reverse complement strand
CTTTATGTCATATTTACAATATTCTTTCAGTACAAAACTTATTTCGCTTGCCTCAGAGAACTCTGATAAAATTGAGAATGTTTGTGAGTAGACATATTGAAATTTTCTCAGAAAAGTTTCAAAAAAAAGTTCATTGCACGAAATTGACTTTGACTTTTCAGAACTTCAAAAAATATTTTCTCACCATTTCCTGAACTCTTTTAAAAAGATAAATTGGATTCGTTTTTATTCTGTAATTCTTTCAATTCAGATTTATTTGAACTAAATAAAATAAGATTTCTTTATAAATTTTCTTTGTTAAAGCCCCACTCGTCAAATATTTTTGCTTATAAACAATCTAAACTGTATCTTAATAGTCGCTTTAAAAGACATTAATGTAAAATGACTATTTTTCTAATTTGACTCTTCCCCCTTTTTTTATCCAATTTAAAACAATAGTAAATATTCAGTCAGAGAAAAGCTATTTTTTTGTTTAAATTTAATCTAATATTATTGCTTAAAAAATGTATCTAAATTTGTCTCCAAACCATATGTTATATCAATACAAAGAAATGTCTTTTAGTTTTCTTAAAACGATTTTAATTACTTTTTACATTCAAAATGTTTGAGTTGTGTTTTTATCAATGAATTTTCCAAATTTTCGATCAAGTACATGGATAAAAAAAACTGTTTATTTATTTATTTTCAACGAAAACTGTTATTGATTCAATGAAAATTGATGTTGAATTGTTGGACTTGATAACATTTATTATTGGACCAATAAATTGTTATAACTAATTCGTTTAAGCAATTAAATGTATAATAGATTCAATAACATTTTTTATTGATTCAGTAGGCGTTTTTAGTACACTAAATTATGTTAATATATGTTACTCACACAGAAATATAAAAAATCAACTTTTTTTATATAATTTTTATAAATATTTTTAAATTTTCTTTCTCTTTTTTAAACATGGCGAACCTTTCCTTCTTTTTTACTTTTTTTAATGTCTAGACAGTGATTCTCAACCACTATTCACTGGCACTTTACGGTGCCGTGAGAATTTAGAAAGGTACTGTCAATTTTATGGCTAAACTGAATATTGAGTAAAGGAAATGCATAAAATATATTAATAATAAATAAAAATATTTAAAAATGAGTGAAATCATGTACGTATCATTTTTATTTTTTGCGTCCAAATAAAGATGAAATTGTCAATGAATACCAACCGCAATTTACGCAATTAAATGAGTTTATAATGTATCATTAAATAAATACCTCAGTTGCTTTGTAATTTTATTTTAATTCATATTTCATTGAAATTATTATCGTCTGTTATTTTTACAAAACGTGTCGTATTGTAGATATAACAGCTAATTAAATCTTTTTTTTAATTTACTCAGTTGTTTGTGTGTAGTAATAAAGGTTAAGGATCACTGTTCTAGACCAAGGGTGTCAAATTCAAAATCTATCTTGAGCCAAATAAACAATGCTTAAATTTAGGTGGGCCGCAAGAAATCAATGTTCATAAAAACAAATATTTTTATTCTAAATAGTAACGTAATGTGCCAATGTCTCGGTGTCCACTCAGTATTTGTTTTATATGTTAGTTTTTTATTTTAAGTAAATTTTTCTGAAATCTTATGGCGTTTTCTTATAAAATCAAAACGTTCTTTTAATATAAAAGATAAATATACTTTTTAAATTTCATAATTTCACTGTACTGTAGTAAGCTGTATAAGAATAAAATAAGTTTTAGCCATGATCTGACTATAACTTTTCAGTCGATTACATATAGTGTCACAGTCCTGTTGCAAACTTTTCATGATTTTGGTTACATGAAACATTTACTGTATATGAAAAAAATTGTCTGCACACGATATAATATTCTGTGTACATAAAATTTTTTGCTCATTGTGATTGATTTGAAAATTGCATGCTTCTATGCTTAAATTTTGGGAAATAAATTAAATAATTTTTTATTTTTTGCTCTATGCTAAAAAATTTACCCTGATTGCTTTTAAAGTACACTATCACACTGTTTTAATACTGAATTTTATAAAAATAAAGCTTATAAAAGATTTTCTTATGCAGTTGTATCTGCATTATTGTATAAAACGTATACAACAGATTTTCATATCCACTATAAGGTCTGCGATTTTTAATGTTTTATAAAATAATGTTAAAAATCATAAGTCACATTGGTTTTTTTATAGTTTGTGGATCGCTTAATTCGCCCAAAAAAGTTGTCTAATAAGTCCAAATTATGTGACTTATACCTTTTTGCATTTTTTAAACTATTTCTGTAGTATAGAAAAAAATATGGAAAAATAACTATATTAACAATACACGATTTTTAAAAATTCAAAGAACTAACCACTTTTTTACGAAACTTCCGAACAAAGGAATTTAGTATTAAAAATAGATTAAAATAATCAAGGGGTATTCAAATTAACTTTAATTAAAAAGATCACAGTTCAAAAGCTACAAACCGAGTGGTTGATATTGTTGTGTAGTGCTTGAAAGTTTCTTACTAACGTTAATAAAACATCAAGGAAAATTTTTCAAAGATTTGCATACTGCTCGTAAGCTAAATTCATACACTTTAAACATATTTTCTATCATAATATTAAAGGGAAACTTGTAGGTAATCAACGTAATTAATTGAAAAATCGTTAAAGCTTATCATAAAACTTTTTAAATAAAAATTTTTGCTTTATTTATAAAACTCTTTGCACTAGAAAATATTGTACCATAATTAATTAAAATATTAATAAATGTAATTAAAAAAAATCATTGTTTTTTAATCAGTAATTTTTCTTACCGTTATGATAAATGAAATATTATTGACTTTATAAAACAAAATATCAATAAATGAGCATTAAAATTTTTTTCCATGTATACCCTGTCAACCAATTAACCTCACAGTGATATTACTGTGACATCATTCTGAGGAGTTTTTGAACACTCACTGTGATGATATAATTTACAACTGTGAATTATCACAGTGATATCACAGTGAGCTTAAATGTCAAGAAATTTTTCGGAATAAATTTTACACACCTGCTTTTTAAATTTTTTTAATAATTAAAAAAATCGATTCGAGGTATAATTAATATTAAATGTATTAGTGTAAAAAATAATTAAAATTCTACTATGGTAAATATTTACAAGTATGATATAATAATAGTAGTTATAACTGTGGTACGATGTAGTAACAATTAGTCCCTTCATAAAGCGTCGTTATTTTTAAATGTTAAGGCACCTAAATGCTTATACAAAGAGAACTGTAAAATATAACTCCGAAACCAAGCTAACTTCTTTCCTTTACACTTGCTCAGAGTAACGTATTTTTTCAAAAATACGTGAATATTTTTATTATGAGATATTTATTTTTTATTCTTGTATTTTCCTTATCAGTTTTTTAACTACTGTTATTCAGGTAACAAAAGGTTAAATAACGTGTCTAATTATTTAGTGTAATTATAAGAATTGTATATTCACTGTGAAATCACAATGATGTTTCACAGTGATATCACAATGTGAAGATTAAAGGTTACTTCGCATACTAAGCTCACTGTGATATTACAGTGATTTTCTCACAGTAATCTCTCACAAGGATATCACGGTAATATTGTTTTCACTTTATTCTCATATTTGGTTGGCAGGATAATGAATAAATGTAATAGCGTTTTTTTTTTTTTTTCATAATAAAAGTTAATAAAAAATTTGCTCGTTGAAAATTAAAAAAAAATTCAGTACATTTTCAAAATTTAATACATTGAAAATTACATCATATAATCCGAAAACTTGTCGTTAATGTCTTTAATGTATTCTTTTTATAGATACTATAAGAAAATTAAGAATATAATATTTGTTTATTCCTAATTACGACTTTTTGATGTTATAAAAATGTTCTTATAAAAAAACTAGATGGCGTTAGAGTCGTTAATTTCTAGTTTATATATCTGACGATTGGTATTTCCTAAAAAAGCATAACATAGTTTTTGGGATGTTTTTCTTTATTGATGGCTATTAAAATTAACTAAATACTTAAAAGTTATTCGATAACTGGTCTATTTATGTAATTAAATCAGTTATTTAAAAAAAGTTGTTAAAATAATTTCATTGATATGTTTATTGTGAAAAATGGTAAGAAAACTGTATTATTGTATTAATTTTTCTAATATACTTTACTTAAAGGTACTTAATTTTTCCTTCAGTTTGGGGAACAATTAAAAGGAATCGAATTGTCGTTTGCTGCATTATTTTTTTGGCAACATTATTCCAATTCCGTTTTTCTTTTTATTTTTCAAGAGTCTTTAAATTGCCTTCGGGCCGAAATAATGTCTCTTAAGGATATCACGTTTCGAATTTTCTAATAAAATAACCGTTTTTTTTCGAACGAATCCGGTCACGATAATATCCTTTCGAAATGCTGAAATTGGCTTGATTTTTTTCCAACATATCAACTGTTTTCAATTTGAATACGCAAAATAAAATGATTTTCTTCATTTCAACCTTACTAAACTGGTAAATGTTTGCAAATTAGAGAAAAGCAATCATTCAGTTTGATAAGTTTCTCATGGCGCATTATATTGGGCAAAATTGTGTGTAATTTTTCAATGTGTGCAAAAGTAATTGCTCAATTTCAAATACGTTTTCTTTATTGCTTGTCGTGCGTGGTGAACATAAAGTGAGACGAGCACAAATAAGAAAATTGGCAAAAGTTGCTGAAAAATTGCAAACGAAGAAAAATACGTGTAAACGAAAACTTATTACCTAGAGCCTTGATTAGTTATTGACTAATCGATAAATTAAAATCATGATATACTAAAATTCTAATTTTCAGCAGAAATCTGTCAGATCAAAGTAAATCACGTTTTACTGCATTCACTTTCAGCATATTTTAATTAATTTGGTCCTTTGCTGAAATTATACTAGCACTTTGATCACTGTGCAGTTTATATCAAGTTCAATTTATTATTCCGTTTATCATGGAATTTTAGTCGGTATCATTGCCGCAAACAATTTTTCATTCTTTATTTAAATAAATAAAAAGAAAAAACCAGAATCCTTTATGAACAGGAAAACAGGAATATTTTCAATACTCCCCTATGTACTGAAATTTTAATGCCCTTATTGAGCTATCTTGATATTGACAAAACCAATATCTTTTTATTGCATTCGCGTCTTTTTGTGTCTTTTCCAAAAAGTTTTATGTTCCCGTGAACCGGGTGGTCTTTTTGAGATTTACTTGACATTCTTCTTCCCGTTCTCTTGTTCGCAAGGAGAAAAAGAATACAAAGAAAAACTTGTACATTGTTGCCCCCTAAAGTCGAAAAGGGGAAACAAGAACGTCACGATTAATTATGTGCCTAATTTGAGCAATTTTTAAAAAAGTATTCTCGCTTCTCTTTTCAGGCGTTTACGAGTTCGTGCCTCTGGAATCGAGTTCAGGTTCGGGTTCGGATAATCGGCTGCAGATTAATGCGCAAAATTGCATCCATTGTAAAACCTGTGATATCAAAGATCCAAGTCAGAATATTAATTGGGTCGTACCGGAAGGTGGTGGCGGACCTGCATATAATGGCATGTGAACAGGTTCGCTTCACGGTAAGGTTTACGTTGTTTCTGATATAAATTCGTTTAATTTCCGTGCGTAAATTTTAATTATACAATGTTATGAAAAGTATTCATTTTTCACTGATCTGTATCGTGTACATTTCGCTCAAGGGATGATTTCGTTGCCAATTTATCAATTTTATTCTCGCTTGCTCGATTCACACACCAGCTCATTTTAGGCGACCCTTTTTATATTTCAACTGCGAAAAAAAATTAAAATTTCCAATGCTCCTGCTTAAAATTTAAATAGGAATATTGCGAATAATGGCGCTTGTATTTTTTTTTTTTTTTTGATTTTACAATTACCATTTCGATTTTAGCTGTGTGAATTAAATTTAATTTTCTATAGTGCGATTCGACAATTTTGCTTTTTTCTACAATGTTTTTTATCCATTATAATATTTCTAATTAAAAAAATCTGTACCATTACATTACTTGGTTTAACTAATAACAGAGTTTTAAACCTTTTAATATAAATATGGTGCTAATGTAAAATTATTTTAAAAAATGAACAAAAACTTAATATCAACAAACGTATTTTTAAATTAGCAAAATTTTTGTATATTAAAAACAGAAAAAACGTTACTTGGTAAAATAGTACGATTCTTAATATCTTCCATTACATTATCTAAGTGTATTAACGTATTTTGTGATAAATTATTTTCATCTATTTCACCACTTATTTAGACAACTTAATGAGTAACCGTGTTTTTACTTTACTTGTAGTCTTAAATTTTATTTATCCATATTACATAACAAATCAAGAAAACAAGTAAACTTATATCTTATTTTTTGGTAATAATAAGTAATCATTTTTATAAACAATTATAAGCAATTTGTAACGTATTATTAAAAATTAATAATCAAAGTTTGAAACATACAATCAAAAGTCCATAATGTAGCTACTACTTATACACAAGTATTAGTATGTTGATAGAATGTTCTGTTTAACTTAATCAGTATGAAGGATATTATTAAGTGTACTAATTTTATACTAATTTTTAAAATATAAAGTAATTCATATAATTTATTAGAGTTCGATTCTCTTAAGGAGAAACGTTTAAGGGTGTATTTTTATTAAACTTAAGAAGAAACAAATACTTATCAAATATCAGAAAAGTTGACTTTTAAAATAGGTGTCCTTTTTTAAATATTATATCAGTGTGCTTGTTGTTTTTTATTTTAATATTAAAAACGTGTATTTAGATGTTAAATTTTGATTGAATCTCCAATTAGATATTGAAGCTGCAAGTATCCGTTTACTTTTTCTGTTTGATTGAAATATTGAAGTATGTGAAAACACAAATGTCGTTAAATTGAAGTCTATGAGCTATAAATTTTAAAAATAATCATCAACACAATTAATTTTTCTTTTTTTATGAATTTAAACTATCTTAGTAAAACGATATACATACTGAAAAATACTATACTATTTTAATTAAAAGATTTAAATATAGTAAAATTTTATTATTCAGTTAATAAGCTTTTTTATTAATGCTACAATAAATTAACTAATTTATAAACATTTTTATTAAATTAATAAAATTAGTTATTAACGAGCGAGTCTCAGCACAATTATTAACGTAACAAAAACTTTTATAATATTGATGGAGTTTTTATAATAAAAATTAATAAAAAAAATTTTTGGCTGAAAATTTAAAATATTGTTTCAGTGAGTTTGGATGTTTCAAAAGTTTAACTCAAACAATAAACATAAAAATGAATTAGTGCTGAATTGTGGAATCTCAAGACCAAGTTGAATAATTTAACCAAATTTTAACACTTTAAGAAATATATATGTTATTTTTTGAATCAATTCTTTATTTTCTAGTGTAATCTATTTTTCATTGTAAGTTAGTTTGTAAATTTTTGTTGTTATTTTTGTTTTTTAAAATAACCCTTGGAACATTTTGTATTTAAAATAAGACTAAATACAATCGTAAGTTGTCTAAAAGATCTTAAATCATCCAAGTATAGGAATTTCGAAACTAATCTAGTTAAGATTCAGTCATATAGAAAAAATGCATTTTTATACATCTTTTCAACTTTAAATTCCTAAATTGATAAAATTTAGATTTCTTTTAGCTAACAAGAAATTTTAAAATAGTTGTAACTACTCAGAGTTGAGTTTAAGATACATTTTAGACATTCAGTATAATTTTATGATTAAATGTCACGATTTATATAAATTTTAAATGTTCGGTCGGGAATCAAATAAAATGAATTTTGATTTTATTTAAAAATACAGAAATTATATGCCTACTGTAGATATTTTAATTACTGTTAGTTTGATTCTGGACAAGTATTACTTAATTTTTTTCCTTAAAGATGTTTTTAAAAATCATGATATTAGTCCCCAGTATAAAAGTGACGAGATGTTGTTTAAAAATTTTATAATAGTTCACTTAATTTTCATTTCCGTATTTTGCTATTATAAACTGATTTTTGTTCTGTGAGCTTTAAATTTGAACTGATGATTATTTCACTAATAGAATTAACTTTTTTTCTTTTTTTATTAATGATTTGTCATAATTTATCTGTTTTCTTGTTGTTTTTACTATTTTTTGAATTTAAAAAGAAAAATAAGTTGTTTTCTAAAAGTTTACATAATTTATTTCAAATTTCCAATACTATTAATGAAAATGTAACAAATTAAAAGTAAATTTAAATACTTGTTAAATGTCACTTTTAAAAGTAAACTGTTTGCGTAGCTCTTAAGAATTAAATTTCGCTGGATATTTTTGGAATCATGAACAAATGCCAACCTTTAAAAAAAATAATTATACACAGTAATAGAAATAAAGAATAAAGTAAATTGGATTTTCTAAAGTTTGACGGAAAAAGCGGGAGAATTTGTAACACAAATAAATAATGGAATTTAAATCCAACTGTTTAAAAAAAAAAGGAATGTGAAGGAAATTGAGTTATACCGTTGCGAATTTTTATGTATTATTTGCACAAAAAGCGAGAATTGCATTAAGTGGAAATAGATGTTTATTAAATATTCATGTTTTCGTTTTTTTTCTTTTTCATATAATAATTTGTTTAAGATATTGAATTTAATACTTCAGGTGAATACTAAAAGTCACTTTCTTATTTATCATACTTTATAGCGTTTTCCCATGTGATTTTATAAAATGCGAAAACTTTTCATTTCATTTATTGGAATCGTTTTTAATTTTGAATCATTAACTTTTAAAATTCGCTTAAACTTCTAGAAAGAATTTTCAGCAATTTTATTTTTTTGATACGCTGGCTATCAAATAGGTTTATTCTACATTATTGCTATTAAAGTGATTAATTTCTGTATTAATTAATTAATATAATTAAAGGTAAGGTATAAGAAGCATTTGGGAAAACTTACAATGAAATGTAATTTATTTTGAACGTATAATTTAAAATTTTCGTGACTGAAAATAATTTGATTTCTTATTCTCGTTAATTATTAAACTGTTCAATGTAATTAGTTTGAATTTTATGGAAATTTTTATGTATTGTCCACGTCTAAACGCTTATACTTACAGCCATTTTCATATTTTATGAATGAAATTAAAGAAACCAAAAGTATTTGTGTCGTTTTTCATTATTGTAAAAGTTGGATATTTTACTGACGAAAACTTAATAGAGAATGATTTGAGGTTTTTTTTAAAAAATTTAGAATATTAAAAGTGTGTGAAATTTTAACTCTAGCTCAAATAGTAGTTTTCACAAATATAATCGTTAAAGAGTTTATTAATTTCCGATTTTAAACGAAAAAAAAACTGTTTAGTATAAGGCTATTTTTGAATACACGTCACTTTTCATCATTAATGAGCGATCAACGTCGTCCATTCATAGTAATGTAAGAGACTTTATATGAGTAGTAAACTGCTGATTGTTAATTTTTCTTCGTTTGTAAATTAGAGACATCAGCGTAAGATTTTTAATTGTTTATATTACGAATTTTTTTTACTATAATAAATAAATTAATTTCTCACTAGTCATTTAATACCTGTATGATATCGAATATAGTTCACAGGTTTAATATATTTAGATCAGAGGTTCCCAATCGTTTCTGGTTTGCGGTTCCCTAAATATCGTTTTTTTTGCGACTCCCTCAATTAATCAGATTTCTTTCTAAAGTTTTGACTTTCTTTTGAAAAATTAGAAAACTTTCCTTTTTAAAAGCGATTACCCATTTAACAGTGAAACATTAAAAACTTATATTTACTGTTTTCCTTGGAATAATATAAAATACTTGATCAACTTTTTGAAATGGCTTTGTTAATGTTTAGTAAAATAAGCATAGTTTGTTCTGTGCCTTTTCTCAAAATCTGAAGAATTTTTAGGTTTTAAAAGAGGTTGAATTTTGTCATATTTTTCGTACTCGGTACTTGTGTTCTGAATTCTGTTTAGATTGAAGGGTTGTTTTATCCATATATAGCAAGCAGCAATATAAAATTAAATTGTGAAACGGAACACTTTACAAATTAAAAATTCTAATAAGGGAAATGAGTGAAAATTGAGGACATTTTGACCAGGTGAATGGAAAATAATTTTTTCGGGAATCGAAGCAGCTGATAAATTCACATCTGCTGTTTTTTTAATAGGGGTTTTTAATGGTTTTGAATTTGCATTTTCGAAAAGGAAAAAAAGATTTATTAAATGAATGAGGCACGCGACTTTTTTAAGGGAAAAGTTTTAATTTTTCTCTCCCGGCTTATACTACACATTGCGCCTATTAGACACCGTAGATTAAGCAAAATGCAAATGAAATAAAATAATTCTTTTTTGCGTTACTGTCGCAGATATGCCGCTAATAAAACGAAAATCGAATTCACTTTGCAGCATACAAATTGTGTTATTTTTTCCAATTCATTCTGTACAGGAATTCTAAAGGAAAACTAAACTAGAAAAAGGCATAAAGCAACAATAGCGAAAAGAAAGCCGGAATGGTGAACAGTTTCCCGAATCTCAAAGTGAATTTTCTAAACCCTTTTTTTAGCAAACGATCATAAATATAATTACGGTCTCGGGTGCGAAAATGTATCTACTTTGTATTATTTTTCACATATTTGGGCCACGCGTCTCTTTTGTACACTAAAGGGGAGCAAAATATATTACATCTGTTATGCTCCTCGAATAACCGTTAATGAGATCACCAGTGCAATGTTGAATTTCGCTTTATAGTATCTTGTGTTATTATTATTATTGTTATAAGCATTTAGAATTTTTTTAATTAAATTTAATGAGCGATATTGATCGATCAGCTTTTTTATTAATTTTTAATTAAGTTTATTTCAATGAGACTCGTGAAAAAAAGGTCGTTATGAGATAAATTAAAACGTAATTTCTCTAAAACAGTTTGCATTTTTATGGTTTTAATTTTTATTTTGTTGTGAAAATCGGCAGTAAAATTTAATTAAAATGAGTAAAAATTCGATGTTTTTAATAAACGAAATTAACTTGATTTAGTCGAAACCATTTTAACACTTAAAGATTTGAATCTGTATCGATTAAAATCTAAAAGGCCGTTAACAAATGTTTTAAAATTTTTTAAATATCTTTCGTCACAAATTTTTTACAATCTTTATAGTAAGAAAGAAATATTAAGAATCATATATAACTATAAATATCATAGTTAAACATGTGTATGATAAAAAAAAGTTATTGTAATTTAACTTTCAGATTGATGATTTAACTATAAATTTTACATTATTTTGCCCAACAACTGTTTTTTATTCATTTGATATGTGTTTAATAAAAAAAATCACAATTTTATTAAAATAAATATCAAAGTATGAAACTTTTATCATCAATTTGAGCTTCATTAAAATATTAACAAATTATCAACCTTACATAGAATGATTATCAATTTATTTATTATGAAATCACCAATATACTTATTATAAAAATACTAGTATATTTATGAACAAATTATATTAAAAACCGATTCACAATGTTTTTGGTATCAAATAATTAATGTCTTCAACGTAACAAAATAAATTTTTTTATCCCTGTATGCAAAATTTATAAAGATTATCAATTTCTTCTCATAATATTTATAAGGTTTATAATTTTTTGATTTGTTTTTTAGCTGGTTTTTTTTAATAAATAAAGAATATATTTTTATTTTCATCAAATATTTGTTAAAATATAAATAAAATATCTACATATTTCAAATTTTAATTTTTTCTAAAACTTTAAATAAGAACATCATTCGAATAAAAAATATATTCATATGCGTTTTTCACAGACCAAAACACATTAATTGTTTTCACAAACTTGTATTTTTGCGCACAAAAATATTGAAAATTATGTAAGTATTTTTTCCAAACTTTTTTCACTTGTTCGCTTTGAGTTCTTTTAACGGATTTGACGTCCATTTTGAAAAACGTTCACACACATACACAGTAATGGATTTGATTATTATAAAAAAAACGTATTGTTGCACCAAAACTTCAAATGAATCTTTTTCAACGAAACTCTTTATTTTCGCGCTCAAAATTACAAAAACAATATATAGGTTAGTTACAGAAGTGAAATAAAAACAAAAATGGAAAATTTAAATTTAAATATAAACGGAAATTATCGTTCTACGTATGTAAATCAAGTAATTTCATTAATGATGTCACGATTAGTGATTGAAATCCATCGTCTAAACGATAATCATTTAAAAAACAAGTAAAAAAAGAAAGAGACGTCTATATTTAAAAAGAGAGAGAAAGAAAATTCAAAAATCTGTTTAAAAATTGTATAAAAAAATTAAAATTTCTATTTTATTGCGAGTGAGATATATTAATTTTTTTTGTCCACAAAAAACGCCTCATATTTACTTGATGTATCAATGAGATGTCACAGGTTTCATTATCAAAAAAAATTAAGAGCGATTTGATTGTTAGATGTTAAAATACATAAGGTTACTCTAAAAACAATTTAAATTTTATTAAATATTATTATGTCACGTAGATTAAACTTTCAAATATAGAAATTTGGTAACTATTTTTAGTTTATTTGATTTCTGAAAGGTTTATTTGCTGTATTGTATTGGCACCTTATTATATGCTTATCACACTACTCCAAATTTTGTAGGTTGCTATCAACTTATTTTTCTATTTTTAATTTCTTTCTATATTGTATTTTTATCGAGTCATTTTATATTTTATGATTCACTCAACGTATAGCCATTTAATAAAGAGCTTTAAAGCAGATTTTAAAAAAATTATTAAAGTTATAATGAGTGATACTAATGCAGTGTTTGATTGATATACAAATTGGATAAATTCGAAGTTGAATTTTAATACAAACATGAGATCTTTGTACGATTAAAATAATAACTTTTATATTCATTCTTATCGTCATTTTATAACAAATATAATAATACAAAATAAAGTCACATAACATTAATTAGAACCCAGTACTTCGACATGTAGAGGTAGCTGTTGATGGCCATAAAAAATAAACATATAAAACAATTTGTATTGCACTTAAAATTATTAAAGCTATTCGTTTTCATTTTTTTTTTTTCTGTTAGATATATGTTTTCTGTATATAAATTAAGATTAGAATTGGCAAAATGTTTATTCATACAACCATATAATTTTTTTTCATTTATTATTATTATTTTTTTGATATTTTAATATAATTTTATCAATTTAATGTTCAAATTCACATTTTAATGTGCCATTTTACTTATTTTTGTTCATGTCGAAAGTTTCAATCGTATATCTTGTTTTAATTGTTTTTTATTTTATCCCGAAAACTTTTAGATGATTCATTACAACTAGATTAGAGTAACACAGCGGGATTCAAACTCTCAAAAACGATGAAAATTTTAGTAATATATATTTTTTTATCTTCGATGCTTCATAAAAGTTTGCTATTTAATTTGAAAAGCTTAAAGTAATTACTCAGTAAAGTAATCAAATAAAATATGAAATATTATTCAAATGATTGAGAAATCTAGTTTACGAATTGAAATTATTTTTTGAAAAATTATGTGACATGCTAAAAAAAATTAATTTAACGAAAGTGTAAATCCTTGTCACGTTTTTCTTTTAAACTTTGCATAATTTATATAATTTAAAATATATTTATATTAATGATCGTAAAAATTTTCATGAAATTTGAAATTTAATCGATAGCGCTAGAAATACAATAGATTTTTTTTATGTTCTAATATGTAAAGCTTTTTGAAAATATTTAAGATGGCTATATTAACTAAAATATCTACTTGCCCTGTAATCAGTTGTAAATTTAGTTGCGATAAATATATTACAACTGAAAAAAATATGTTTTTCTCTTTATATGTAAATTTTTTCTTCTATAATAAGAAAAGCGTATCTTTATATTCTTAAAAGAAGAAAAAAACTATAAATACAGATCACAAATATTTAGTTTAAGACAAATTTTCTATATTTTTAGAAAATTATTTTAAAACTCAAAATCTTGTAAATTTAATAATATTTTTTTCTAAAGAAATCAAATTCCTTATATTAAGTACTAAAATCTTTAATCGTGGAAGAAGAAACACTTACTTTAACTTTTTTCTCATTAAATTAAGCAGCCATTTTTGTGATTGTATTATACGTTGTCTTCTTAACTAGTTATTATTTTTCTACTTTATTATCCTCTTATCTTAGTGCTATGTATCAGTATATGAATACATAAACCAATTATTTTAACTATTTTTAATATGAATTGTTAACAATTTGTTGATATCTTAAGCGACTTGTAATTCCTAAAACTATGCCCTCTACTTCCAAGATTGCACAATCTTTTTAATCCAGATATGAGCTTTTAGAAAATAAACAAGTTACCAAAACTATGATATCAAAAAAATGAATATTTACTTATTAGTATCAGGTTAGATACAAAAATAAAATAGCTTAGTTCGTTGATGAAGAAGTACAGAAATTAACTTTTACTTTTACAACATCAAAACTTAATTAAGTAACAAACTTGTATAATTTTTAATGTAAAATT
>AGDA01054292.1:0-24687 GCA_000281935.1 Mengenilla moldrzyki | reverse complement strand
TCAAAAAATTTTTAATTACAGATAAATACAAAAAGGCAATTACTTAGCTGTAATTACTCCATATTAAAACCGTTTTTAAAAATTTACCTTTAATAAGCGATTGAATTTAAGAAATTCTAAAAATGACTCTACATAAATAATTTTTTGATTAGTTTTTTCAATTGTTCACAAAAAATAGATCATGTTATAGTTTTTGTAAAAAGTTAAGCTTATTTTAGCGTTGTCTAGTTTACAAGCGTTCATTACACAAGTTATTTTACTTAATGTGTTTAACACTTTCAACCCGGCATGAACTATGTGTAATTCACAGACATTGCATTCATCTATGGCTTGACCACCGGTGGTTTACACATAGTTTGCTCTGTCTGTTCGTGTGTACCTTCGGTAATTCCCATATTTTTCTAGTTTTATTTGAAAAAGCTTCGAAAAAAATGCACCAAGTTGAACGTGTTAAAGCTTAGCTTAATGAAAAAACTAATATTGTTTTGTCGATTAGTAAAATAAATGTCAAAAATTAAAAATCATTAGTTTTTGGTTGTCGAATTTATTTCTATTTGACGTGGTAGTGGTAAATGTGCAAAAAACAGTGGAAGGCACCTGTTTTAAGAAATTGACTTGAAGAAGAAAAAGCGAACTTGTCTTAAAAAGCAGTGACCTTTATTTGGTACAAATTTCATTGAAATATTGTATTGGTGTAGAGTGTAAAAAGAGCGAAAAGAATGAAGGCCCAGGTGAAACGACTGAAAGTAAACAGCTGTTAAGGACATAACTCGACACGAGGATTTTATTGTTTCGAGGGGCATCTGTCGTTCGTCATGTTGCATTGCTGCATTCGTAGTCGCTGTTTTACCATTAATAACAATCATAAATATAAAATAGCTAATGCGAACCCTTTGCACACGCTAAAATATGAAAGTGCGCTTTTCAAAAATTGTGCATTCATTATAGTATTTATTGAAAAATCGATGTTGAATCAAACAAACCGGTGACTAATATGAATTGCTTGGTGTCCGAGAATCAAGCGAGGAAATAATAAGAGTAATGGGAAAAAAGGAGATTTAATCATTGCACAAATGTAGGGTGGCTTTATTCCATCGACCCCTATGGGGGTAAATGGTATTCAATGACAATGGAAATCATAAATTTTTTTCGCTAAAAATAACATCTGTTGTTGTTTTTTCTTCGTGAAAATTTTCAATAAAAATTTTCCTGAATTCTCTGTGTCGCACAAAAAACGCGCAATGAGATGAATTGAGCTAAAAAGAAAACAAAACGCAAAAATTACATTGAACCACCATGCCGAATGAATGATATATAAAAAGTTGGAGCCATAAATTTTTCAGCAATGCATATAACCGAGAAGAATGAAGGAAAAGTGGTCTCATAATGAAGAATAATGGTGACATTTCTCGTGGAAATGATGAAGAAAACTGCAATTGCGTTTTTGTCTCCATTCTTTTGCTTCTTAGTTCGTCAGAAATTTTTTATCAAAATTTTAAATTGGCATTATTAATATTGCTAATACTATTCCTGTTTTACGATAATCTTCAACTTCATAAAAGATGAAAAACATTTTCTTTTTTAGAAAATTAATCTGCCGTAAATAAAGTTGGGAAGAAAAACAACTTTCTGAACACGTCAGGAAAATAATGGAAAAATTTTTCCGCAAAACATGTGCTATAAAATTCTTATTAAAATGGCAAAACGTAAACTAAAAAGAAAACTTGAATGACGTTGTCCGATATTTTCACATTTGAAATAAGGTTACGATTTTTGAATATGACGTTAATTTAATTTGATTCGGCTTAATTTACAATTAGTTCGGAAGAGCTTTAATTTTGATCTCCCTGATCAAAAAAATACATATAATGTGAAATTTGATGTACTTACGTATTTTTTGTTATATAGATTACTCGTAAAGCTACTTTAGTCAGAAAACTGTTTTTATAACGTTTTTTAACGATCGTTGCATACAATTCTCGTCAAAAAAACCTTTCCTTAACAGGAATTTATTATTCAGGTTTTTAAGTGTCCAGTTCTCTAAGGATTTATGTGACTATCATAAAATTTTTTTAAATATAAAAAAGTTAGGAATTTTCTAAGATGATTTCAAACGATAAAAAAAGTATCTTTTTTTTAAAAAAATTGCCAAAAAATGATTCAAATATTTAATTTAGCAGTGAACGATCTATATGCCGACGAGACTTATAACGAAATATATGACGTCTAATTAACACAGATTAGCCGACTCCATTTTGTAAAAGAATGTTTCTAAAAATAAAAGTTGGTCACAATAAGTAAAAAACTGGTGACGTCTTTTAACAAAACACTGATCAATTGGTGTAATAAAAAATGATAAAATTTATACTGCATCACGATTTCACTAAAAATTCAAATTGATCATAATGAATATAAGTGTATTACTATTTCTGTTTTAGAACTAGAAAAACCACTCAACATGAAGTCAATTGATTTGTGTTGTCTTTGTTATTAAGCACATTTATTGGTTATATAGATTAGATGTTCCTTAGTATACAGAACAAAACAAAAAATAAACAATATAACACAACAAATCAGTATTCATCATTGTATCCAATTTCGGAATTCATAATTATTTTTGCTGACTATTTACCCTCTCAGTGATATTACAGAGAAGACCTCTTAAACATTCAATGAAAAACTAGACAAATTTTAGCGCTTTTTTATATTTATTTAAAAGTAAAATGGTAAAAGTTCACTGAAACAGTCTCATATCGCCTATCTCGTTACTACAAATTTAATCAACTTTTGGCTTACTTTTAGTTCTAAAATAATCAAAATTCACCAATTTATGCTATACAGGTAAGTAAGTTATAAAGGCATCAAAGTACAGAGCCAAACATTTTCTTTTTCCGTGTTGTAGGCTTTAAATTTTTTCATTTTAACTATGTGCAAATTAAAAACGGGAAAAACGTGTAAAATTTACGTAAATTTTGGTTTATATAGCCAAAATTTGCGTTTAATTTCGTTGCAAGCTTAATTTTTTCTTCTAAACTTGCTCACAGTAACGCTTTAAAAAAATTCACGTAAGACTTTTATCAATGAAAAAAGAACACAAAATTATAAATATATATACTCACTATAATATCACTATAAGTCTTAGTGATTCCACAAAGGATTATTTGAGGATCACCCGATGTAGTATTCTCATTGTGATATCACAATGAGATCATAATAATTCTCACACACGGATAAAAATTTCTACTTGGATTTTGAACTAGTATAAAATATCGTAAGATTTAGTAAAAAATATACTTGAAATTAATATTTATATACGTATATTTCAAAAAATACGTATAATTTTTACATCTTTTTAAAGAGATTGTTCTACTTGTCAAAAATTTAAGTAGATTTTTACTTAAAGCTATTAGAAATTTTTATCCGTGCAGTTATATTACCTTTATCCTTATTTTTGGTTGACAATATCTTATGAAAATTCTTACATCTTTTCATAAATAAAATTGTACAAAGTTATTTGTTCAACTTCAACTTATTGCTCTATTGTACAATTGAAGTTTTGCAAAGTCTTGCTTCACTTTTTTTTATTGTATTGAGTGAATAGTAGCAATTACAAAGTTTAAAAAATCCACTGTAAGATCTAATTGGCAATCAAGAAAAATCCCAAAACAAAATAAGGATTAAAGTAATGCCATATCAAGAACGAGTTTTATCCGATTTCTAACAAACTCGGCTTGTGCAACCAAAAATATCCAAATAAGATATCATTAAAAGCTTTTCAATGCATTTTCATGCATCTGAAAGATCTCGTTTTTTTATTCCTCTTATACACGCAATATATTTATTATATGTGAAAACGTAACCCTTGTGATATTCAAATTTTTTGATTAAAATATTCAAAACTTGTTTACATAGTAACGAACTTAACAATCGGCTAAAAATCTTCCGTTAACAACACTAATCGTTTTTTACACGAGAGCGAAAAAACAGATGTTAATAAAAAATCAATTACGAAAGAGAAAAGTTAACAATTTTAGTTTTTTTCTTTTTTTTATCGTATGAAATGGAAGGAAGTTTGAAATTTTTAATTAAAACAATAAAATAATTGAAAACTTCAACTCTTTTGTGCACAATTTATGAATATGTGTGAATTGCTGCGGGTTCAAATGACGCACTTTATTATTAATCATTTTTTGAATAGAACCCTATTTTTTATTATGTTGAAGAAAAGATAAAAAAAATTAATAAAAACAACTTTTAGAGTACAGAAATTTTGAAATTTATTACTTTGTGAATTTTTATGAACTATCAATTTACGTTTGCATTATAAAAATTTAAATTAGTCGTCGTTTCATATAAAAAGAATATAAATGTTACTTTGTATATTAACCCTATAGGTACTTACCATTATTATTATTCTAGCTCAATTGTTTGTATAATTTTAATTTTAAAGAAATAATGAGGCGAAACGATGCATTTTTATCAATGGAAATCTGGACTTTGAAGCGAGAAATTCAAATAACTATTACTTCAAAAAAAAAAAGAAAAAAAGCTAGGACTAGGATATCTGTATGAATTTTCCAGAAACGCTTTTCTACTGCTCATACAATTTAGGAAACGAATCAATTTAGTCAAGACTCTTGTAAATTGTTCTTATTATTATGTAGCTTTATGAAATTTAAATTTTCCTTCAGAAAAAATTAAGTGAGCGAAACAAATTGAATCAGACGCTCTTTTATTGCAAAAAAAATTAAAGGAATAACAATAGAAAAAATAAACAATAATTCAAGCTTAATTTTCTATGTGAAATTTTATTCGTATGCATGCACATACACATGTACATGAAATTTTTGCATGAATAATTTGATTGGGAAAAATTAAAAGTGTGAAAATAAAATTGTGAAAAGTGTTACGAAGGAATGCATTTTATTAAAAATGAATAAATAAATTTCCTACGAAAATGGCTTGCTAAAATGCTAAGGAGAAAATTTGCATCGTTTTACTGCTTAAAAGATAGCAATATCGTAAATTAAAAATATCTGAAAATTTTTCTGAAAATTTGACTGAAACGTTAAAATCGTATTTTCAGGATATGCATAAATTTCACGCGTTTTTTCTACGCGCGAACAATTTATATGCACGCAATAAAAACTTAAATTGATTACTTTTTTCAAGTAATAATTCTTTTTTGTTTCATTTCTGTGCGAGGGAGAAATGTGCAAAATTGCAATGATATAAGAGAACGAAAACGAATGAATTTATAGCGAATTATGTGTGTTTACATAAAAATAGTATCCTCGAATCATGTACGTGAATATTTGCTAAAATAAAATGTGATTCTTCTTATTAATTTTAATGAAATTTCAAAGCGAAATGACGATTAGAATACTTCAAAAGCACACTAATAAAGTTAAATTACTTTTATTTTAAAGTATATTTTCAGAAAAATCAATATGGGATTCGTGCTTCAACAATTTTTCATTATTTTTTAATTACATCATTTCTTTTAAATTTCTTTGAATAAAAAACGTATTGTAATAAATCAAATATTAAGCCACGTTAAATTTTGTTAATGTTAACCAATTTTTAGAGATTATTTTCATTTCATTTAACCAGTTAGGTATTTTTAAATCTGGAGCTCGAAATCTCAGTAATGACTAAGCTAGTTCGTTCTAACACGCTAATTTAATTAATTTTCAATTTCATTTATAAAGGTATGTCATTAAAATTACAAGTTTACTAAATACATAAGTTCGGAAAGGTCTATTTCGTGATCTAATTCAATAACAATAACTATTAAAATATAAGATTTCTAATTTTTGAATAAAAAAAGTATTAACGAAAACAACACTCTTTATTTATAAGATTTCAAATATTAAAAATAAAATTTTTTGAGATCTTTCCAAAAATGTAAAAAAATTGAGACTATACGGAGAAAAATATTTGTTCGATTTAATTAAAAAGTTAGTAAAAAAAAAATTGACAACAGAGTAATTCTAAGTATTTTTACCAACTCTTTTTGTAAATTTTAATATAAATTTCGTTATTTTTAAATATTTCTTATTACAAACAACAAACCTTCAATTTGTAGTCATGTTTTTGACGGTTTTAGTTTTTTTTTTTCTCAGTGTAGAAAAACTTTAAATTTTATTATAATAAAATTAATTTTCAATTGGTTTTGGTTTGTATAAACTAATAAATATTACTGTTAAGAATCAAAATAGTAATACTATTTAATTTAAATTGAAACGAAGTATACATTCAAAGAAAACTCTGGTCAAAACAGATAACAATTATGTAATTGTAACAAAAAGTTTTGTTTTATTTCGGATGGACAAAAACGTTTGAAACTTGGACACCTTTATGGTATCTAATACTTTTTTTCTAACCTTTGTAAAAAGTTTCGTTCTAATTGCATATTAAATTTTTTTTTTATCCCATATGACTATTTTTCTCGGTGTATGAATTAAATGTAAAATTCGCTGAAATTTAAGTATAATAAATATTTTTATCTCAATATAAATTTGAAATTTTTCTTAAATTTTGTATAAATTTTTTCTTGTGTACACTAAAAATTCTGTTCTTTAGTGACTAAAGAAAAATTCTTTAAAAAACTACAATAAAGAAATAATGACTTTAATGTAACGAAATCATGATTATGTCTTTAATATCTAAAGATTGTTTCTTTAAAATATACGTTTCTATCTTTTAAATTTGAAAATTATAAATTTTAAATACTAAAGAAATAAGTACGATTCTGTTAACAATTTACAATTGAATGTATGAAAATTTGGCTTGTATTTCTTGTAGTGTTTTTTTTAAAGTTAGATATTTGTACTTGATACTGAAATTTTTGTTTATAGATACGCAATAACTAATATCAAAATTACTAACTATTTTAATAGCTAGTTCGACTTCAAAGAAAAGAATGCTAAATTTTAGCCGTTACTTTTAAGTTTTACTGATGTTCTATTTTATTGTAGTCGATTACTAATTTAATTCTCTTTTAATTTTATTAAATCTACCTTGATATTTGTGTTCAGCTTACGATTCTAAAGTTACGCTTTTATACTAAATGATATAAAACATTTGTTATTTTCTATATTTGAACTAATTTAACTAATTTGTAAATGTCAGATCGCCAAAACACTATTTGAAACACAAATGTTCATGTTGTAGAAAAATCGGAATCATAATGTTATATTTTTGCTATGTGCCTTATTCGAGAACTGTTTAAGTTATTTGTATTGAATAAAGCTTCAAAAGTTCAAAATATAAGTTAGTGGTTTTAAAAGAGATGTATAAATGTATATATAAATATTTTTATTATTGCAATAACTAATATTTGAATGTGAGATAATTTAAGAAGTATATTTTTTTATATTTAAAAAGCAATCAAATCAGTTAAAAACAGATAAAACAAATATAAGACTTTTACTTTCAATTTTATTTTCAAATAACTTAGTACATTCTAATTAATGAAATTCTTAATAAAATTATGAAGTAAACGTTCATAAGAGTAATATATTTTACGAAAAATTCCAATTTATGACTATTAATCATAAATCAATGTAATAAAATATCCATGTTCAAGATCTTACATTTTTCTAAAGCATCAACATTCTGGTGCTTAATTACAACATATCGCTTATTCTTCAATAAACTAAGAAATTAACTCAAAAATCCAAATCAATTTAGATCTTTGTCAATATAATCGTGCTTAAGTAAGTCCGAGATTTATGTGTAAAGGAATTAATTATAAATTATGTATATATGTTATATATAATTAATGTCATATGTTGTTAAACATGTAGAAATATGTTACGGTTTTTGCTGTATTCTTTACACCATTGTGATTAATTTTTAAAATCTGTGTAATCAATAATTACATTTTCACCTAAAATTTGGTTAAAATACTTATTGATTCAACAAAAATTGACATGAAAGTACAAATAACGAAACTTATTGTCAATTCAATTACAATATGTTGAATTCAATAACATTTGTTATTGAATCAATAACAGTGTTATAACTAAAACAATGAAATGTGCAACAGATTCATTTACTTTATTCCTTAAATCTATAATATGAAATTAATAACAAGGTTGTTAAATTATTGTTTTCAATATGCGTAAAAATAATATTATTTTAATCAATCATCAATATATTAATAAAATTATTTTCAAAGTATCTTGCTCCATTGTTAAAATTTGAACTACATTAGTCTTTCAAGTACGTCTTATAAAAATTGAATTAATTTTAGTCAAAAATTAGAAACAACTTTAGTTGCTTTAATCATATATCTTTTAAAGCAGAAGTGGCTAAATTTTATGTACGTAAGATTGACTTTTTATTCGAAAAATGTGTCGCGATCGACTTGTTGTTATATGCGTAGTCTAAGTCTAAAACTTACGTCCAGGGGAATTAAAATAACATAAATGTTATCAATACTTAATAATTGAAATCAGCTACACATAAACAGAGATTAGAATTTATTTCTTCGTGTATATACTGTGACAAATATGTATGCGATATTTTTGACCAGTACTGTATGTTAACATAATAACAAATTTCTTTTTTGCGCACAAAATTATAAAAAAAACGCGATCAAACGGTTGATCACCATGCTTTGAAGGGTTTGAAAGAATTACTTTTTAATCAATTAGTGTTTTTCTACGTATATCGTTATTTAAATAAAATAAGAAATATATATTAATCAGAGCATAAAACATGGATCTAAGTTAGAACTTATACTTTGCTGTTGAATTAAAGTAATTTAAATGAAATTGCTCTAAAGCTTTAGTTATCCCTACTAGCGCTTTAATGTTCAATAAAAATTTAAGGAAAGTTTACAGTAACTTATGAAAGTTTTTTAACTGTAAACAAACGTTTGCTAAACTTTTATTGAGCGGTTTGTATGTTCTCCCTTAAACGTTCGGTAAAAGTTTATTTAAAGTTCCCGATGAACTTTAAAAACAACTACATTGTTGCCAGTTAATCACTTCCCTCATTTTTATTCTCTCCTAAGAAAAATAAATTGTTGTAATGTTTTGTATCTTTAAAAGTATTCATTTTTTAAAAAATGTTTATTTTCCACTTACAGTTATTGAAATAAATCTGTGAAATTTCAAACCGAATTACACTTCACACACTCACCAACCAAAATACACCAATTTTTGAATTGATTTAAAGAACAAATTATAGTTTTTAAAAAATATTTTGTACATATTTAGAAATAGATATTCAAGCAAAATATTTTAAAATATGTACAAAATATTTATTTTCCATTTACAGCTATTGAAAAAACTTATTATATTTTTGCAAACTTAAATGACGCCAGAAAAATGCACAGAACATGCAAAACAACACACAGAATAACACAGAGCCCTGTGGAATAGCGTACAGCGTGTTGCACAATTAAAACAGAATATATTCTCATTTAGGTGGGTTTGAATAAAAAGTGTACGATCTTGGGAAAAATTATATTTTTTTAATGTTATTTGATTTTTCGTTTTGAGTTTTTATCGAATAAAATCATTATAAATAATTTAGTAGCTTATTCTTATAGAGAAAAAAAATTATAGAATTTCATCAAACATCCAAAGTTTTCGAAAACTTATAAAAAGTTTTAGAAAAACTGAAAGTTAAATAGAAGTCTGAAGCAACGTTCAAAAAAATTTAAAATCAACCTTTAATTATCTTTTGATGCTGTTACCTTTAGTAAACGTTTCCTGAAAGTTCACTGACGATTTATTAGTGAAAGTTCTTAAAAACCATCAAATAACTTTCTGAAAGTTCGCCAGCGCTACTAGGGATAGCAGAAATAAAATGATTTTACATGTTTAAAGTGCCTTTTAATAAAATCACAATTACAAGACGAACAAAGTCAAGTAGCACGGCTTACGTTTTCGTTTTAACGTGGAAAACTACGGTGGTATGTAAATATTTTCACTAACAATTTTAATATACGCACATTTTACAATTTGATATTTTGAAAAACAACGATAAGGAAAAAAGATTTGAAGAAAACGGTGTGACATTTTGACAAACATTAATATTTAACGGTTCTCTGAATACGTTTACAGTTTATAACAACGATTAATCATTTTAAAATTTTCTTTCTTCATTTGATTTTTATACGTGTAACATACAAAGAGGAAATTTCCCTTTTTGTAAACTTAAAAAAAATTGAAAAATACGAGATCGTAATGTAAAAAGGAATAAAATTAATTTCACTTCAAGTTCTTTATTCTTTCATTTGTGGCGACGGAAAAAAGCTTTCAAAGTCTCTGCTAACTTCATAAATTCAAATTGTAAAAAAAGTAAATTAATTTTTTTCTTTGCTCTTCATAATAAAAGTGTAATCCGGTGTAAATAGTAATAAAACAAAACGAGTAGAATGCTAATTAGATTTAAATTAATATGAGTCTTTACGAACAATTATTAAGTTTACAAAGGCCTTAACATTGATTAGTTTTAATAATACAATATATAAATTTTATCAAAACTGATTAAAAAAATAGCTTTTTTTCTGTATAAAAAATTAATTTCGTGATTCAAATAAAAAAATATTTTTATTATTTTTTGTAATGCTAATTTTTGCGCTGAAATTTATTTTATACAATGCAATAAAGTAAGGTTATACGATTAAGTAACTGATTGAAAAGTAAACAAATTATATATAAAATTTATAATTATTTGCAAATTTTTACACGTGATTGCTTTTAAAGGTCTCTATGATTTTCTTATACTTATCAAAAATACAAAGTCTTATTCCTTTCAAGGGCTATCGTTCATTTCTATTTGATACCATAATTCCATAATCATTTGTCGCCTTTGTTAACTTGTTTTTTGTTTACTTAAAACCATACTTACCATACAAAGTTTGTACTTTATCATTGTATCCAAGTGTTTTATTGTACTCTTAAGATATAATCAGAGGTGGCTAAGGCATCGACTGTGATCGACTGGTCGACCGCAAACGTTTTGAAAGTAGTTCGCAATGTTAAAACTAAATGTATTTTATGTTTGAAAATGTAAGTATACTTGATAATATAACAATACTTTTAAGTAAAATCCTAAACTAAATTCAATATATAGAGAATACGTATTCTGACAAATTAAAGCAAATTTTTAAAACTAAATTTTACAGTAAAAGTCTGATACACTTGTTGTAGATGGTTTAATAAAATAATTACATATATTAATTAAAAATAAACGAAAATTGAATCGTATTACGTTTGACAATTACCTATTTAGAATTATAGCTGCTATCGAACTGAAGTCTTATAGAGGGCTCATATTTCTAAGCCTCATCTAATACCGGCTTGCTTAATAACTTTCAACTATTCAGTATGAATCACTTACTCCAGATAGTCTTTAAAACACTACCGCCATCTCCATGCTCCCGATGAATTAGCTGTAAATTTTCCATCAAAAGTCCTGAGTCTCACACCAAACCATTCTCGTGAATAAAGTTTCTTGTTATTTTATTTATCAGAGTTTGAATGAATTTTATTCGTCTAAATAAAATTAATTAGCAGTTGACACTGTCATAATAACTTTAGGTATTTAAGCATTCACTAAAAATAATTTTATTAAAAAAATGGTATTGCCAAATTTTGTATTGAATTTACTAATTGTTCTTAAAGTAAAAAAAAATAAAAGAATATGTATAAAATCAATGTGTGAAAAAGTGCATAGAAATAAAAAATTATTCTTGTGTATTCTTTTAATTAAATTAAAATATAAAGATATAAAATCGAATAATTAGTAAAATTGAAAAATACAAAAATCGATTTTTTAAACATGTTTAATAAAAGTTTAATCATTGACTCTGACTAAGACTTCAAACTAAATTTAAACTCTGATTTCGATAAAATCAGTTTTGAACACCTCTACTTTACGATTTTTGTACATCGTAAAAGCAAAAATATTAATTTAGTAAAAATTTATTTAAATTTAGAGTATTCATTCATTAGTACACGAATAAAAGTTTTTGCTTAAAGTTTAGTATAAGTCTTCTTGATTTTGGAACAAGTAGAAAATATACTAAAAGGCTCTAAAAAGTATACTTTACGTTTACAAATTTATTACTACTTTACAGATTTTAAAGTATAAATAATATATGTAAAAGCCTAATTTTTTGTGTCGGAATATTCAATTTATTGTCAATTTGAACACTAAATTTGAATTTTCTACGTATTTTCAAATGAAAATTGGAATTTCCAAATGCACACAAGATGTTTTTTAGTCGATGTCTCCAGACTATTTGATACTTTACCTGGAAGCGATGTAGTGGGTTGCGGGCGAAACGGGCACAACAATCACTTTTAGTCTTAAAAAACAAAATATAACTTTTGCTAGTCCCAATTTTAAGTAAAAATTTTCATGAATGTATTCTTATAGTGAAGATATATTTATACAATTTTTAATGAAATCATTTTAATTATTTTAAGATGAATAATAAACATTGTTTATTCTGTTTAAAGCGTTTTTTAGAGCTAAGCTAAACCACTGTTTTTCGTATTTGCAAATTTTAACTTATATAAAATCAAATATTTTTGTTCAATAATTTTTTATGATTGCATGCTTGTCAGTGTATATTTTTGTTGGTTACAAACCGAAAAAAAAAACTTAGTAATAAAAATTTCCCAGTAAAGTTTTTCGTGACATTTCATGCTTTTTTGTTATTAATAGTTTGCAATTTTTTTTAAGAAAAAAAATATATAACAAAAATTTTATAATTTTTTATATATTACATACTGCTGTATCGTGGAATACTAAAATTTCTGTAATTATGATTTTTTAATTTTTTTTTTTGCTTTTGTTTAATGCTTCAGCTTCGTCAATTCGAAATTTAATTGGGAAAATTATATTCGACTCAATAATTCGACAAATAAGGGAGGTTTTTTAATTAAGTTAATTAACGCTAGAAAAAATTTAAGAAAATTTACTATTGATTCTTTTAAGTGAAAAAATAAAATGATTCAAAGTCTAATCAATAATAAAATTTTCGTTTTCAATTTATAGTAACGTTTAATAAATATTATGTAAGCATACATTGATAAACAGTTAAAAAACAGCTATACAATATATTTATATGAATAACATTTATAGTTAATTTAAAAATATTTTAAAATGATTTTCAGATGATTTTTATTTAAGCAACAATTACAGTATTTTAAAGCCTTAGTTTTAGAAATAACATTTATTTTATGTCTAAAAATTTTACATTATTTTATTAAATGCCGTTTATTGAATGCTTGAAACACATATTTTATAATATTTAATAATTTTTATTAATCTTTGAGCAAAAAGCTTATTAGAAAATTCATTTTCTTCCAATTTCTGCTTAAAATTTTTAATATTTTGTTTAAGTACATATACTTTTTTTATCAAATTCAATATTATAAAAATTTACATATTACTTATAAAACGTAAATATTAACATTACCACGTAATTTATTAATTGTATTAATGTTTTAAAAGATTTTTGTTCATAACATTTATTACCAAGTTAATAGCGAATTAAACCGAAAAATTGGTTTGCAATATTAATAAACGAATTATTCGATTTCTTTTTTAACTTTCTATTAATATTGTATTCACATACCTTTTTTTAGTATGAATATAAGTATACTAAAAAAACTGTATTATAGATCCATTTAATTTTTTACTCAATAAAATATATTGTAAACATTATATACGAAAAATTTTGGTCAGTTTTTTAAATTAAAATTGTTTGCCTTTGAAAATATTATATTAACACACACAGAGAAAGTTTGATAAATTTGAGAGAAATATTTGGTAATTTTTACCAACTTGGTAGGTTTTATATGGGAATACCAACTTGGTTGATAGTAGCTACCAATGAGCTCCGTAAATATATTTGGTAGTTTTAATCAAATATTTGACAAGTGCAATCAAAACTCGCAGCTATGTATTTATAATGCTTTATTCATACGAAGTTTGTAAGTATAAACTGTTTCGTAGTCACAAACCACAATTGTTCTAGTTTACGACTTATATGCATTAACTTACGGCTAGCTCCGACTTATAAATCGAAACCAGTCTTCGTAAAATGAATAATTTCAATAAAACAGTAATTTTTTAAATAAATTTTAGTCGCTAAAGTATAATTTATGTAATTAAACAAATGTTGGTGTTACATGAAAAACAGAAAAGCTAACATTTTAGCTATATTTTTGATAATTTTAATAGTCTACGTGTTGATATAACTATCATTAACATAACAGTTTTTCGTTACGCTAAGTAAGATGTTTGGTTATGCTTTCCAAAAAACTAGTTATCAAAAGTGTCAAGAGTAATAATTAAAAAAAAGAATTAAAATTACAAATATATTTGGTAGTTTTTACCATAAATTTTCTTACCAACAATTTTGGTAATTTGTTTTGTTCAGTTTTCTCTGTGTGCGTATATTATTACATAATGAAAGCGTGATAAAAATTTTAACTTATAAAAGTTTTCCATGAATTATTTTTTAAAGTAATATTAAAATAATAATAAAATAATAATAAAATAAAATAAAATAAAAATAATAAAATAATAATGCGTTTGATTATATTGAGTCACTTAGTTATTTTCAACATCACAAGTTTAGTTAGTAAATAAAATTATAATGTAATTGAAAAGTTTGTGTTGTTAAGTATTACAGCAGAGTTTTCCAATCTTTTCCGGTTTAGGGCTCTCTAAATAATCGTTTTTTTCACGGCTCCCTGAATTCATCAGATTTTTTTCTAAATTTTCGACTTTCTTGAAAATTTGGAAAACTTTTCTTTTCTAAAAGAGACTACCCATTTAACAGCGAAGTATTAAAAGCTTATATTTACTATTTTCCCTGGAATAGTATAAAATATCAAATTTCAACTATTTCAATAACATCTATATTGAGACTGGAAAATTGCCGACATGTCTATTTTAATGTTTCGCGGCTTTTTAATGACGGTATCGCGGCTCCCCAGGGAGCAGCGGCTCACTTTGGGAATGTGTACAGTTTACAGTTGAAAATTGTAAGAAAAAACGATTTTGAACGAAATAAAATTGCAAAACAAATGAATAAAAATGTTAAAACATTACATCGGTAAGCTTATATGTTGTATTTTGTATAGAAAAAGCACCCTTTTTGCGAACACTTTCTTAATTTTATTTATTCATCTATTCAAAAACGTGTTTTCCTTTTACTAATTAAACGGTAAAAGTTACCTTTATGCAAATCAATTCGTTTTTCATCTATTTCGCATTTTATCAGTCGTTTTTCCTCAAGTTTTTCCTTTACATTTTATACATAATGATCGGAAGCAAACAAAGTACAAAAAATGACGCATTTAAAATTGTTGTATTATTGTTGTAGTCGCGTAATATTATGACAAAAGCTTTTCTTTTTGCTCAAAAGACATCCTTGACCATGTCTAGACGCGCACTTTTCCTCAACAAAAGTAATTACTTTTTTCTTTATCGCAATTATAAACGCTCGGGAAATTTTAGCAATTTTTCGCTTTCATCGCATTCATCTCTTTTGTACCCACGTACGTACATATAGCCCAAGTACAGAAGCGAAATTTCCATTTTAACTCATTGAAAACGAAAAGAGCACAATTAAAACCTCTTTTATAAAGCACCCTGAGAACACTGGCCGCCCTGCGAGCGATTAATTGACCGATTTTGAGCAAAATGCAACTTGCAAATCGTGCTTTTTTAGAGACCAGTCTCCATTGTTTCGATATTTTTGTTTACTTTTAGTAAGCTAGAAAAGCTCACATATACATATTTTAATAAAATTGACGGTGGTCGTGATTATCGTATACACAACACGTGTGCGACTCAACAACGTTACAATAGCGTCCATAACATGTGACTAAATCCCAAGGGCTCTTCTTTTTTCTTGCTTGCTTCTAATATTCTTCCCCTATATTTATCAATGACATTTCCCAATGTGTAAAAAATCCAATCGAATTTATTGGAAACCAAATCTGTTTTTATGCAAAATTTTTGTGCTTTGTCGTTTGCTTACCACAGTACTTTTATCGTTATTGCAAGTTTATTGTTCCATTCAGTTTCCATTTTTCACATGTGCTGCTTCAATTAACGTTGATCGCATAGAGATGAACGGAACGGCTGAACGGATAAGCGTACGAGCGGATGAACGTATTCCGTTACCGTAATGTTGGAGAACACTTTACCACAAATTTTCCACATACCTCTCCCCGTTTTATAACTGAAACGAACTAATACAAAAAAGAACAATGTAAAAAAGCGAGTCGTTTCGTCCTTATCGATTGATTATTGTACTTGATATATACAAAAATAAGGGTGCTAAACGAATCTTAGCTGCCTATTACACTTTCATTTTTAAGTAGCAAAGGTGCCTGATCGAAAAATCCGTCCAATTTAACTCCAATCGAATAATATTTCGGTATTTTTAACTCTTTACGCAATCAACTTTATTGATTTTCGCAAAAAAACGAAAATAAAACAAAGCCAGACAAAACACGTGCGAAATTTCCGAAATTGTGTGAAAGTTGAAGGTTAAAAAATAATTAAATATTTTACTTGCTATTCTTATTAAATTCACTAAATAACAACACTAAAGTTATCGCATTATTTTTTAAACATAAAAGTACCATCAAACAAATCTTATGATTATTAAGCCTTATATTGTTTTATGTGACATATATTCTAAAAAAAGTTGACTATAACTAACTACACTGAAAAAAAGTATTACTTCTTTGCAATCAAATGTGAGGATAATATCACTGTGATATCACAATAAAAAATCACTTTGAGGGAATGATTGTAATCTTACAGTAAAAGAAAATTTTTGCTAAAATTTTTTTACATATAACTTTTAACACATCTTTTTCAGTTATCATTTTTTAAAATATAATGATCACCGGTATTGAATTTATATATCCACAGTTTTTAACCTCTTGTTCACTTCTAGTAGGAATTCATACGTATTTTCGTTAAGATCAGCTTTTTCAGAAGGAATATCACATTTTAAAATACAAAATTCAAGACTCGGAAAGTTTACTTGTATTAGGTATTTATTTTAAGTCATACATTCTAGACGAGATTCGTACCCTAGCACTGCAGTCTAGTGGCTTATTGTACTTCTGTCAAGTACTTATAGCTTATATTAAGTTTTATTTCAAGAAATCACAAAAAACATTTTTTTTAAAAATATAAAATTTTCTTATAAAATAATATATAAAATGGTTGATTTTATGTAAATATGCAATTAAAGACAAAATAACCTTACTTGGTAGCGAAATAAGTGTCAAAGTTGAAAAATAACATTTTTCGATTTTAGCGCCACGTTGCGACAGAAATCAATTCAACCACAAGGCTCATATACAGCGTCTTAAGAACAATATAAAATATGTCGATATGAATATATATTGTATATACATTATGGAAAAAAATTGGAAAAAAATGCTAAAAAACGAGATTTTTTTAAAATTGGCGCCAAACTATCAGTTACACGAAAAAAATGTATTTAAGTTTTTTGTTGGTCTTTTTATTCTACATCTTTTTTACAAAGGTCATTTTTCTAAAAAGTGAACCATTTTTGAGATAAAATGGCCTATACGTTTTGCTAGTGTTCACTTTCGACTCCCAAAACTCAGTTCCAAACATATAAGAGGCCGAATGTTATATGTCTTTATAAATCTTAAGATATGTGTAATTAAATGCGTGCATTTTGATCAAAATTGGGACGACACATCTCGGAACCTTTCCTTGTTAGTATTTTTTTCCTTTATTTATATATTTCATAATTAGTAGATGTCTAAATTATTAATACAAAATTGTATTTAAAAAAGTGTAAATAAAAATCCAATCACATTTTAATCCGTCTATTTATTTTCAAACTGTTACTTTATTCTAATCTTGTCTAGTTTTTAATCACTTACTAGTAATTGAAGTTGTTTCAATACTTTACTGAACTTTTCAAAACTCATTAATCCAGTTCATTGATTCACCATTTCTTCAACCTATCTCTAATTCATATGCATGTCGACGTAGTATTAAACAAATTTTCAGCTTGTTTTTTAAATATAATTATAAGACCGTAAAATGATCTTTAAGTTTTATAAACAGGTACCAACATTTCATGTTCGTTCAAATTATATCGCTTACGATTTGATAAACTCTAAAAAAACATATGTGATCACGCGAAAAACCCTATTTCCATCATCTTTGCTAACGATTTCATTATTTCAGATATTATTCAAGTTTCGTGACCACTGATTACGGCTAGTATGAAAACTGACAGACAGGTTAAAAAGATCGTTATGCTTCTTTTCTACGAAATCTTTATCACGAATCAATTAAGCTACTTCATCATTGTCTAATACTTGAATTTAGTTCTACATTCAATTTTCCATCCTTTGTGAATTTTCAAATTTTATTATTGTTCTATTTACATGAAAAAACAAGATAATATGTGTTCACTAAAAAACAATAATTTTATACTTAACTATAGTAAACTTCGCTTCAGTTCCAATAATTGTGACTGCTAAACTTTCAACTATTCGTTGAAATTAAGTCTAAAACTCTTGAAAAATGCTAAACTTAATATAGAAGGTAACTTAATTCATTGTATTCACATTTGTTATGATCGCTTTCAAGAGTTCATTTAACATAATTTGTTAGCGAACTTATTCGAACTTGTATAAGACTTTTTAGAAAATCTAAATGTTTGATATTTGACATGTATCATTTTTAAACTTTTTCCTAGGTAGAACTGCTTGATCACCTTTTGTGTACTTTTGAATTTGAGTAAAAATCAGATTTACTAAACATTTGATTAAAAAAAATAATTATTATAACTTTAAATGGCAAAGTTTTTAAAATAAAAAGTTGGTCATAATTCAACTAAACCGTTTTATCATAAAAGGTACATTTACTAACATAAAAATAATTGAGTAACTTTCTGTGACGTAAGACAAGCGATAGTTCTATTAAGACTAGGAGTTTAGTCGTTCAAGTAAATTTCCGCTCTACATACGTATAAAAATTAGTGACTTTAATTAACAGCCTTCTATTATTATTTCTGTCAAAAATTTAAACACTAATATAAAGTTAAACATGATTCTTATTCAATTTGCGCTTGTTGTTTACACTCACTCATTACTTTAAGATCCAGTTAATACTTTAACGTTAAATGAATCGTTAATACAAAGATAAATACACAATCGAACTCGTACAAAATAATGAATTTAAATGTCAAAATAAAACATTGCATGAATTGTGCTCTTTGCTTCTAGCTTCAGATTATTTTAACGTAACATATTATTTCATTTATCTGTTTTTTTATAATACGAGAGCAGCTTTGAAGCTTTTTCCCCAAAGCAAAAAAGTTTTCGTAATAATACAGAGAGCCAAATTAATCAAAAACTTAAAAAAAGAATTGTTCAAAGTAAGTGTCTTAATAATGAACTTTGCCAATTAGAGCTCTATAGGCTACGAGCTAATTATATATCAAGCACAGAGTAATGATATTTTTGATGTACTAGTTTTTCTTTTAAATGTTTTGCGAAACGTACCATTGTTTTATTAATTTAAAACGATATTGTTTTCGCGAAAACGAGCGTAAATGCGAAACGGAAATGTCTAGCATTTCACCATCGTTTTTCTTCTTCGATTTTTCTTGTTTTCTTGTTTTCTTTTTTAATTGCAACAAGTCAACCGGACCGAAATTAATAGTTCTGCAAGTCCGTTAATTTCCGCACCATAAAAAATCGTATCTAATGATCTCACAATGTCGCGTCTTCTAATGACGTGAGCCATAACCCTTCTCAGTGCCCGTTCATCTTGAATGTTTCAACCCTCGTTTGAAGAAGCGCGGCAAATTAATGAGAAAAACATTTTCTTATTATTTTACTTGTATTTATTTTATTTTATTCTATTTTTCATCATTTACAACCCTTTATTTTACGCTTCTATGCTCGGTTGCTTGATGATGAGTTTTCATTGTGCAAAAAAGAAATATTCTTGCTGGTTTGTAATTTTTCATGTTATGATTTCATTTCATTAATCTTTATCAACCTGATTTTGGCATTTTTTGCGAACTAAAAAATAAGTGCAATCATATCGTTTTTTTTTTGCAAATGTCACGTTCTTTTATATTTTTTCCTACCGGGATTTTATTAAAAAATCATTGTTCTTCTAAAAAGCAAGCCTAAAATATTTCTTTCCGAAAAAGGGGATATGTTCTCTAGTAAAATTTACGACAAAATCGAAAAAGGAGTTTACGTTTTGGTCGCTTTTTAATATTATTCTAATTCATAAATAATTCAAAAAGTGTATATGGTTTTTATTTATATGTTGAACGATAAATGCATTTTTCTCAATCCTTATAACGGTTATTATTCGGCTAAAAATGACCCTTTTTTCTTGAAAAGAGTTGTAAATTTCTAAACCTGCTTTTTTATCATAAGTGAATCGAAACAGAAACAACAACCGAAAAAGTAAATACAACTTTATTGTTTTAATTTATTAAAATCAAATCAGCGCTTCTGAATTTAGTGGCAAATAAGAAAACATAACTAAAGGTGTTTCAAAAAAAATTAAAATTTACTTATGAAAGCTTACTTAGGTGAACCTTTAATAAACTTTGTCAAAAAATAATAACATAGAAGTTTCGTGCCAACGTATTTCTTTAAAAACTGTGTATTTTAAATCTGTCGTGATTCTTCTACTTGACGTACATATATGCCAACGTACTAATGCTCTTAACAATGCAACTAATGCAAACAATTCTCTTGCCTCCGCAAGCGAAAATCAAGTTTAAAAATCGTGAATTTTATTCGACCATGTGATATTAACAATCATAACGTAACACAGAACAATTAAAGCTGTTATGTATATAAGAAAGAAATTTAAATAGTTGGTATTATTGTATTCAGTTTTTAAAAACATTTGTAATAAATGTAATAATAACTGAACCACGTTGTGATGGGTCTTTGGGGGAGGGGGTCTATTCAGAAACAAAACCCACACTCCTCACCCCAGGAAGCACAAAATCCGTTCTGCGGATTACTGAATCATCAGAAACCGATTACGCTCTAGGCGATTGGAAATAAACTTCCAGCTAGAGCCTATAATAAATAAATGGCTTTTATAGTCATCATTTGACCAGAATCCACAACAGGATTTCAGCTTCTTCCCACATAGACATTACGTTGTGTTTTTCTTCTATCTGAGGTACAGGTGTCGGTAAAATCACTTTCAGAATTATTCAAACATAAGCATTGGCTTCGCATTTGGCACTAACTTGACCGGCGTTTTTTTTCAACAGGAACGCTATCTTGTCTGTGCCAGTTTTATTCACGTGAGGACACAGCCCCACTACTGGGTAGTTCGAAAAATATACCCCGTAGAGCGTTTTTGTTAGCAACAGGAACGCTATCCTGTCTGCGCCATTTTTATTAATGTGAGGGGCACGACCTCACAAATTACAACAGTTTAATAGTGCTTTTGCGTTTTTAAGTCGGTGCAGGAGACACTATCCTGACTCGAATACATTTGCGATACAAGTAGGTCAACGAAGGCCCGCCTAAGTGAAAAATTGCTTCCGGTAATTTTCGTCAACCATTACCCAGAAAAAATCTTACCATAATATAAGCAATTAATACATTATTGTTAATTCAATATTATGATTAATGTAAATTTAAAGTCCTACGATGAAGCCCGCAAAAACTTGCGCTTCAGCAGGTTCATTTCTATTGAAAACCAAAGTTACGAAAGCCCTACGATGAAGCCCGCAAAAACTTGCGCTTCAGCATGCTCATTTCTAATGAAAACAACCGTTCTGTTCGAGATATCGAGTGTTAATGCTCCAAAATTCTTAATAACATAAACTTATATAAATATTTAAACTCCCCACTTTCATAACCTTGACCTTTTAACGAAAGAAGAAGTTAAATTAAAAAAAATTAATTTTTTGAACCGTTCAGTTCAAAGATTCTAACATCAATCCCTACTGAGAGTGAAAACCCTCATAAATATTTTCGCTCCCTACCTATGAGTCTCCCGCTACTATATTTCGATCTTCAAGGTAACGCGCCTAACTTGAAGGTCGGAATATTAAAGAGAAATTGTTAAAAAAAAATCAACCGATCTAAACGAGAGCAAAGCAAAAAGTGTTCAAATTAAGATCTCCGTTCTCGTTACGGTACGCGAATCTCCCACTTTCCTCACTCGATCTCGCGAAAAGAAACTTGCGTTTTTCGTTCGATGGGAAGAAAAACATTTTCCGAAAAAAAAAACTACTTATTCTATAAGAAGAAAGAATTGATCTTTCTTCTTAAATAGAAAGGCCTATTTCAACGTTTTCGAGTAACACGCGCGATTTATAAAATAAAGTGCTTCCGACAAGATACGCAGTCAATATAAATACGAATGCTAAACAAGTAAAGCGTGCAACGAATAAGCCATTGACGACGACGAAGTACACAACAAAAGCAATAATACAGAGCAAAAATGCATGAAAAATCATACAGAGAAAAAAGTATAAAAGCAGCACAATACACATATCGGGCCCAGAATCGCACTCTTAATACTACGGTTATTTTGTGTCAAAGTAATTTTTTTTATTTAATAATTTTCGAAAACCTTAGCGCATCTCATCCAAGTTTCTCCAATTTTTTACTTCTGAAAAGATTTAAATATTGTAAGGCGCTTCGATCATTTTTAAAATTGACGTCATACAATGTTGTAAAATGCATTTAATAAAGGCAACATTGTAGTTATCTGTACTAATTTCGACACTGTTTTTCTGTAGTGACAATCGCTTACTTTCTATGAAGAGAAGACAGTATTTTCACACAATCAATATCAACTATGGTTTTTCATTTCAAAAATATCATCTGTATACCTGTTTTTTTTATTACAATGAAAACTGTGTTGACATCATAATAGTTGCGAATAACAAAGTTTCCATGTTTTATTTATAATTTTTAGGACGATTTTACTACAATCTGAAGATTAACTTTTTTAATTTGAAGCTTATGTTGAGAAAAAAACTATTGAAATATATTATTAGCTAATTTTTTATTATTATTAAATGTATATGTAAAAAAATTATTATGTAATTTAATTTTACTAGTTTATAGTAAAATTTTAATTTATTCAAAATCTTGTCAATTTTGTTTAATTAAAATCTATGTGAGTTTAGTTAAAATGCTTAAATAAGCTTTTTACTTAATTGAGTTGAATTTAGTTGACTCAAGTCGATTTTTGGATCATGTCTTAAACAGTATAACAAAGTTAATTTTTTCGAGAAATATAATCAATAACATAACAAGAATATAATTTTTTTTGTGACAAATATTTCAAAGTAGGCATCAATCAAAATATCTGACAAATTGAATTAGTTATATTTTTAAATCTACAAGTAACAAGTATGAATATTATCATATATAAAATCACTACAATTAATTGTTACCAAATATTTTCATAACCTTTAAGATATATCGTTAAACAAATTTGTTTCATCAACAACATAAGTTATTACTTTTAGTCAAAATATTACATATTTGTTAATAACTCTGTTTTACTTAATAACAATGCTAATCATTTTTCTGTATGAATTAGAGGTGTTACAAATGTAATACAATTACATTTGCATTGAAACTAAGCGGTAAAATGTCACAAAGTGTGAATTACAATTTAGTTATATATATTTTATTCTCCTGCTTCATAAACATTTAATTCTTTTTTACATGAATTTGATTTAATACGAGTTAAAAAGAAAAAAAATTCTTTTTAGACAAATTATTTTGTTTTAACCATGGGCGTAATATACATGGAAAGCGCATTTATATGCTTTTTTATTTTTACGCATATTTACTTCTAATTCAGAGAGCACAAACGCTAATTAACGTATATTATAAGCATTTGATAACGGTTTTGTCAAAACTTTTTAATTTTCAATTTTTCATTTTTAGACATTATTACAAGGAATCAATTTAGACATTATTTGTCTTATGCTATTTTTGTTTTACAGTTCTTAATATTAAAATAATATTCAATTATATTTTAAAAAATTAAAATTTTTATTACGTATTGAAACGTCACTAATAGATATGCGTTTCCCGATATAGTAGATGAAAATACTTAAAAATAATAATGTGATAAAATGCGCAGTCCATGTATAATAAGCTCATGATTTATTTTAATACGATTTTTATTATTTTAGGAATACTTGTCTATATTAATATGAGACGTAACGACAATGATCAAACACCACTGAGTTAATCTTAATCGGTACATTACCTAATTTAGTTTACTCCGCATGCGTTTTGTGTTTTCTTATTTATTTTTTGTTTCTTTATATTTATCATAATATTTAATAAATAACATTAGCCAACAAATTCAAACTTTTTTTTTACCTCAAACACCCGATATATTTTTTAAAAGCCTACACTAAGGATACTATAAAAATGGCAAAATTTTTGAATTTTTAAAAGCCAATTTTTTGGAGGGGGTAAAAATGTGATTTTTTATTTTGAAATTTTTTTCCAGCTGATTGGAACTACATAGATCCATGAAATATGATGAAAAACATTCAAAAAATATCCTCTTATTACTGTATAAAATTTTATTGAAATAGCTATTATGGGGCTTAAGATATTGACTTTAAAAGCCAAAAAAACGGCAAAAAAT
>AGDA01054263.1:0-12096 GCA_000281935.1 Mengenilla moldrzyki | reverse complement strand
TATTCGTAGGATATTGAAAATCGTGTTAAAACAAAACAAATCGTGCAAAAAGAGAATTATGTGTACATTACTTATTACAATATTTTTATTTACTAAATAATGTATATAAAATTATTTTCTATTCCTCCTTACTGAGCAATCAGTGGTCTCTGCTACTTTTAAAACAAGCCCATAATGTCTTTTAAAAAAGAATGTAATAAGATTATATTTCAATTCTTGTTTTTTTTTAATCTACTGGTGATTAAAATATCTATAATATGAAGAAATCAAAAACTATCTAATTATCTTTTAATTTTAGTTGTACGAAATTCACGTGTTTTGATGACATTCTGTTGCACTGTACACATCCAATCACAGCGATCGCCATCAATCCCACCGAACCGTACCAATTGGCGATTGGTTGTAACGATATCGGCGCGTTATTCTTCGATCGACGCAAACTAGTCAAACGCAATCATTTCGAGCGTCATAATTCGGTCGAAGAAGCGGTCGCGTATTTCTCGGTGCCGGATTTGAGTCGCAAAGTGTACCGGATCACATCGTTGGCCTATAATGAATCTGGTACTGAGGTTTTGGTCAATTTCTCGTCAGATTATTTGTACTTGTTCGATGTTAAGGAGAACGTTAACATGAACCTTGACACATCAGAACGAAAACCGTTTCTAAAACGAATCCAGCGCTCAATGACAGATCACTCTCATACACAACCACTACGACGTCTGCGACTGCGTGGTGATTGGTCCGATACTGGCCCAGATGCTAGGCCAGAAACAGGTAATCGTTCATATACCAGTATTTTGTTTTTATCTCTTATATCTCTTTTAATTTAAACGTTTAATAATTTTGCATATAATTCCCATTTTATGTCTAGATGCATATTTGTTATTGCAGGATAAGAGTGGAACTATGTGTAGATTATTAACACTTTAAGCGCCACGTCAGTCACCGGTGACTGACACCGACCTTTTTGTTCAGGCCGCGTCAGTCATCAGTGACTGGCAGTGCAGCATTTTGTACTATGATACCTGTTCGCGCGGCCTGAACGGAAAGTCGCTAAAAAACTATGTGACGCTTAAAGTGTTAATACTATGGACATTTACCAAGATTGTTTACTATATGTGGATCGTATTTCACTTGACATAATTGTCCGAAACCTTGTATGTATACCTAATAATAGCCAAATCATTAATGCTCTTTCTATGCCCGTTTTAAATACGTCTCATATATATATATATATATATATATATATAATAATAAGAATTTAAAAAAAAAGGTTAACATTTGATACATTTGATACATTTGATACATTTGTTTTTTCTAAAACACGCCTATTACTTTTTTCTGTTTTTTAAACAAAATTGGGGATTAAGTTACGTACTTCCTGTATTATTTCAAATTGAAAAGGTTTTAAACAAATGTTATTTGAAATTTTACAATTCTTTGAAAACAGAAATGTTAAATGGGCTTAATGCACGTTTTCATAAAGTTTTAGACCTTAACAAGCGCAAAAAGTATTTCACATACATTTCAACCTTTTTAAATAATTTTTCATTTTTATGAAACATAATTAAAAAAAAATGAATTTAATGATTTAGGTAGCATATTTAAGCAAATAAACGCCAAAAGCATTAATGCTAATATTAGTAAGCAAAAGTTTAAGTTTTTTTTATCGTATCTGTTTTATAGGAATATATCTAGATACAAGTATCTGTCTGAATCTAGATACACTGTATTTTAAGTACTTTTGTACGTATCTCTATACTTTTTGATGTCTTGTATCTGTATCTAGATACAAATATAAGGTATCTATTAGAGCATTGGTTATTAGAAGCAATCAATTTAATAAAAAACATGTCAGTCAAGTGATTTTTATAGCATATAACTTATTAATAACGTTATAATAAAAAGAAGTTATTGCTTTTTTATTTTTAGATATTAGTCAGTTTCGACCCCATCTGCAGGAGTCACTTATGACCCGACTCACCACAGTATTAACACGAATGTTGAATGATCCAAGTACTCGAGCTGCCCTAAGTTCTGCAAACGATGGTAGTACAACTACTTCCGATTCTTATCCCACCCAGAGCTCAGATGATCAGAGTAATGACAGCGACCGTTTGGAAGGTAATGGTGCGGCAGCAGTCGGTGATTCGAATGGAGGCAATGCCCGTCTTGTAGATAGTAGAGGAGCTAGCGATGAAGCTGGTGATGATATTGATTCAGATTCGGACTCGGAACAAGGCGAGTCTCGTGCGGAACCCACTTCTGAAGCCGGTTCTGAGCTGATAGGAACGGTTGGAACGTCTATTGAAGAATCTAGGGGTAAAGTGCGCCGAATATCTGAAATCGGCAGCAGTGACGATGATGACAGCGAAGAACTAAAGAAAACTCTTAGTGAAATATGCGATTCAGAGGGCGGACGCTTCAAACAAAAGTTTGTGGGGCATAGAAATGCGCGAACGATGATTAAAGAAGCCGTGTTTTGGGGTGATAATTTCGTAATGACAGGGTCTGATTGTGGTCACATATTCATTTGGGATAAAAAATCTGCGAAGTTGGTAATGCTGTTGGAAGCAGATCGTCATGTGGTCAATTGTCTAAAACCGCATCCGACATTACCTGTTTTGGCGTCCTCTGGTATCGATCACGATATAAAATTGTGGGCTCCTGTTCGACCAGAAAATTGTTTCGATCAGCAATTCGCAGATTCGGTTCTTATTCAACAATTTACAAAATTTTATGCGTCTTTCGTTATATATCTGACTAAAACCCCGTAAATTTCTGCTTCACGCACAGCACTTTTTAAGCTTTTTTAGTACAATTATTTCTCTTTAATGAGAAGGGAAATTCCTTTAAAATCCCTTTAATGAAAAGGGAAATTCCAAATCCAATTTATCAAAAAGTGAGAGAATACAACATTTCTAATCTACTTAAAACTAAATTATTTGGAGTGGTCCTCCCAGTTAATTCTCTTTTCAATAATACTTTCGCTAAGTAAAATTAACCTTTTATTTTTAACATTTCCCTTAACTGTTTACGTACCAGCGTTTTTTCGAAAAACACGATCGAAAAACGTCAAGAAGTGCGATCGCGCTTTTATTATTTACGTATCGACATAGCAGGTGTGGCGGTAATTTTATTGCTTTAATAAAATAACTTCCCGCACAGCCATTTGGTCTTGACAATGATTTTAGAATGATTATAAAATGGTATGCATAATAACGAGTATATAATAATCTTAAAACCATCATAAAAACGTTTTATTCATAACATAATTTTAAGGTTTCTATAATAACTATTTCGGACGATTTCCAAATGATTTCTGGATGACCTCGGCGCGATTTTCAGATAATTTCCGGATGATTTATGAACAATTTTATAACAATCAACTGACCATTATATGACAATAATTGTTTTAAAATGATCATGTTTTTGTTTTATAATTCATCCTAAAGCAGGATATTTTTAAAATTTCTATGTAAAAGTTACATTTAAATGTCGTCTTTTTGACGATAATCACCAAAAAAATCGTCAAAAAGACGTTTTTAAAACAACTTTAAGACCAAACTGGCTGTACGGGTTGGCTTTCTCAACATAAAAACAGAGGAGCGTGAAAATGGCTCGTGGTACGCAAACGGTTAATAAAAAAATTATACTTTTATCTAATTTGTAACGTTCTTTGTATAATAAGATGATCTTTAAAGGAAAGTAAAAAATGTTTTTAATTATGTATGATTTAGATTTAAAATTAGTGCTTTTTTTAAAGTTAATCAATAATGTTTTTTTCAGCTAATTTTAGCATCAACACATGTTTACAAATTAACAATTCGAAACATTTTTAAAACATTTTTCAATAATAATAATTTTTTGAAAAGTAGTTTTCATGTATCAAGAATAAGGAAAATAAAAAAAATCTAATCCATCGCAGCATAAGATGTTAGAGCTTTTTCACATGGGCGAATTATTTACTTATTAAGCATAATTTTAAAAATTGTTGTAGTTAGCTTTTGCAATTTTTCGTAAGTTAAGTTCCATTTTCAAATAAAAAATTTAACATATCGAAAATAGCCTTATTTCCCAAGTTATTTAATGGGTTACGTATGAAAAATGAATTTTTTTCGTGTTGAAAAACAAAAGTAGGTAATTTATAATTTAATAGGACATTGTAAAAAAAACTTTACATTAATTGATAACAACTATAATTTTATTTTATAAAAAATGTATTATTAATGAAATATTTAAAATTTACCTAACGAAAAACGTTTTGTCTAAAGATAATTTAATTAAATTATTTTTTTTTTATCTATTAGCTAATTAGACGCAATGAAGTAATGTTGGAAGAAACACGTGATACGATTACTGTGCCCGCCACTTTTATGATTCGAATGTTATCTTGTCTGAATTCTATTCGTAGAGTCGGCTCTGTCCGATTACGAAATCACTAAAGTTTGAAACTGAAAATGACTATATGTGACGAGATTTTGTATAGAAATAGTTTAATATCTATAATTTGGAAAACTTGGATTGTTTGTGCAAAAATGCAATTTAAAAGTAATAAAAATGAGTATTGAGAACATTTTTGTATACATGTAATTATATTGTAAAAAATAGTTTAATAGTGCTGATTATTTCTTCTGATTAAAAATATACTCTTTAAGTCCCAAGCAGCGCGATCGCGCTGCTCTATTTTTACGTTGAGAAAACTCAGACGTTTCGCGCGTTGTGTACAACGAATGAAGCGTTAGCAAGCAAAGCAAGGATGAAAACAAACGCTGTCGCGCTGGATGGGTCTTTTGGTTCGTATTTAGATAATGCGCTATCGCGTTGCTTGGGATTTTTCGACAGTGTTTTCGTAAAACTGAGACTCAAATGGTTAAATTGTAACGTGAAACTCAAAGTTCATAAATCTTTCTAATAGTTGAAGTTAGAGTAATTGTTGCATTTGGAGTGGAAGTCAGAGTCGTGACTTTCCAATTATTGTTCCTAGAGGTGGAGCTGGAAATCGTGTAACAATCTTGTTTAAAAAACAATAATTCGTAAAATTTGGTGTTCTTCATTCATTGTTTGTAGTTTCAATAGAAATATATATTTTATATATATATATATATATAAGAAGCGGTATTATAGAACATTATTTTTTGAGCTATAGTAAAACGAGCACCTGAATTGACAGAATGAGAATTTATTGTTATTATTTCGATAGTAGCAACTTTTGATTACATTATTCTGAAAAATTAATAAACTTAGTTTAATATAGTTTTTGAAATAAATGATTTTCGGAAAAAATTCAGTGTCCCAAATTAGCCAATGTTTCGGGTGATTTGTGATACGTGTAATCGAACAGTTTGTCATCAAAAATGAATGGAATAAATTGGACTCTTTACGAATATTTTCTTTTGTTGGAAACTTGAAAAATTAAAAATTATTCTTCTGCATCATAAATATTTATATCTTTTTGTAGTAATGCATATTAAAAAAAAATACACCATGCCATGCCGTTTAAAATGAATTTCTCAAATATTTGCATTTCACTTTGAATAAACATTAAAGAAAGTTGAAAAAATAATTGATGAAAAAATTTTTCTACGATATTTATTTTACATTTTCCATTGAAGAAATTTATAAAAAATGATAAATATTTTTTAGAAACATTGCAGAAGGTTTTATCAAAAGATATCGCCACTTTTGTTTAAAGTTATACCAACATAAGAATGAGGGGAAATTAGAAAAATGTTTTCCTTTGCTGATCTGGGTAATTTGTGTTTTCAACACTAAAATCTCAATAATTAAACACGTATATTTTGTAGATAGCAACTATAAATTAGAAAGCATTTATTGTATCGAATTTATCACGTTCTACCCGTCGCATTTTTTCGTTCATTCATCAGTCACTTATTTTTTTATTGCATTTTCCGTTTACATTTGTACCTTTGATAGTTCACACTGCCAGATGAATGTAATGCCTATGAACCACCAATGGTACACGCAGGGTAGAATGCGTTAAAAAGTTTAATATTGAAAATTACTACAAAACCAGGAAAATTACTGAAAAAAAAAATTATTTTAATTTTTTGAAAATTAGAAATGACAACATTTTCACGTTTAAATTTATATTTCAAATTTTTAAAAAATCCAAAATAATCAAAAACAAACTATAAAAAAACTGATACATTATTAACGCTCAAGTAAAAAACTTTATTAAATGTTTTCTTCAAGTTGACGCACTTGACCCCACTTTAATCGTTTCTTTTTGATTTCGGTACGCAACCATGATGGCAAAGTGTCCGGAATACTCTGTACGTTTGGATAGGGAAAATCAGGCTCCGGTTCTTGAAACGGGTGTACCTTTTTCAATTTTCTAACTAGGAATTCCTTATTGATTTCCTTCTGGTCTCGGTATTTATCCAGGTACAAATTGAATGCATTTTTAATCGGAAACCATTTTTGCTCTGGATTTATGTATTGCGGATCAAAATCGTACTCGTAAATCGGCTCCGGCATATCTGTTAATCAATTATAATTATTCAATAAAAAAATTAAAATCTGAACCTGAAAAATGGGAAATCTAAACTGACTTTGCTATACTTTTTTGAATAAAGTCAAACAAAATATTAAAACGTTTGCTACTTGTGTGCCAAAACGAGAAAAACATGGTTTCTTATATGTTAACCGTTTGAGTACCAGCGTGTTTTAGGAAATCACGATCGATAAATACCAAAGAGCGCGATCGCGCTCCTATCATTGCGTATCGACATAGCAGGTGTCAGCGATTTTTTTATTTCGGTAAAATGTCTTGGCGTTTCTCAACACAAAAATCGAGGAGCGCGAAAGTGGCCCGTGGTACGCAAACAGTTAATTGATTGTTAAAAAGTAATGGTTCCAAATGTAAGGCAATTGACTATTAATTTCCTATTTACTTTAACAGCTTGAAAGCAATATTAAAAAAACAGTGTCCACGGTATGGAAGTAGCAATTGTTAATTTGTTTGAAGATTTTTGCGTAAAAACGCACAATATCTTACAGGAGAAATTTAGCAATCAAAGGCATTGATGGGCGTTACTCTAATGCCATACTGATCCTGTGTATTAAAATAGGAAAAAACAATGTCATTTTCATATTACCTGTCTGTTAAAAATAGTCGTTTCAAGTGTTATAACAGTTGTTATAACAACTGTTAATTTCTTATTTTAACATGCCAAATTTTTTTAATGTTATTTTATAATGTAACTTATGTAATATATTTTAATAGGTGCAAAATTACCAAAAATTTTATGAAAAACATTTGTAACACTCCGATCCCAATCGCTTTGAAAAAATGCCAAAGACGCTGGAGTTAGTACTTCTTGCCTCTTCCGATAAAAATCTAAAACGGAAAATCGACGATCGTCTAAATTCTTATGATTATTTTCTGTAGCGATTTCTGAATAATTTATCTTATCATTTTGGTGCAATAATAAAAACACGTGTCGATGATAACCAGTGCCCTTAGGTGGTACCGGTTGTAAGTACTCGACAATTTCTTCGCCTCGGTCTACATCATTGCCCGGTATATTGGCACTAAATCACAAAAAAAAATTTACATTAAATGATCAATTATTTATAAACGCATTTGAACATTCAACTTTGAATTTATATGTAGTATATGTAATTTTTGTTTAAAACTCCACGCCTTGAGTGCGAGAAGACTCAAATAAGTCTCGTATCACTCTGTGTTCCACATTGTTACAACAATCTTATAACTGTTAAAACACTTGTTGTAACAACTGTTAATTTCCTTGTTATCCAACACCTTTAAAACAATGTTAATGAAACATTAATAAAACCGGTTTTAACCGGTTTCGAATTTTTATAAAAAAATTCTTTACTCGAATATTCTACAATTCGAACAAAAAAATTTAACAGAAAATTTAAAGTAATTAAAAGCAGTTTTTGATTGAAATTATTTACTGTTCAATTTTATTGATAATAATTTTTTTTTATGTAATTTAATAGAACAAAGAAATAATAGTTGACCAGGATTAAATAACTTTAAAAGCAATTATTCGTTATTTATGCATAATTTTTACGTATAAGGATGTAAATATTTTTATAATAGTGAAAAGAGTTATTCAGCAAAGTGTTCGAATAAATAAAAACAATATATTATCATATTTTTATAATAACCATTTTATTTTTTAAAAAAACAATGTTATTAGCTACAGATTGATACCTATTAAAGACAATTAGAAAATATATAACTGTGTACTATATAATGTAAATTATAATTAAAGCCGAAAGACAAGAGTAAAAAAGTTTATTCATAGATACTTATTAAAATCAATTTTAGTTTTAAAGACAATTAAGCAAAGGACCAAGTATTTTCTACTTATACATTGAAAACCGATATTTTCTACTAAAAAACCGGTTTTTGAATTTCATAATTTTCGTCAAAAACCCGGTTTTTAAAAACCGACAAACCCTAATTGAAACCAAGTTTTATGTAACCGAGTATCCGATGAACCGCTTTATTATTCGTAAACCGAATTTTAAAGGATTTTTACACTAAAAACAAAATCACTTTTTTAACTAAAACTTTTATTTTTTTTAAGAGAGAAGTTGAATGTAAAATAACATTAAAAATTGAAAGTTTTTTCGGTGCAAATATATATGATTCTCCCAAATGGGAAAGTGCACTTTCACAAAAATTCAAATCAAATTGCGTAAAATATTAATGATTATCAAATTATGAAATTCTTTTGTGCATACAATATTTTGATTAGATTTCCTTTCACCTATAGTACATTTTCGTAACATTGCTGGCACACTTTTTCTCCGCTTTGCATAATCGAAGGTCATCGCAATCGCTTGACCCTTTCACTTAATTTTTGTTTACCTTGAAATTTAGAATCCTGGCCAGCAAGGTTTCGTAATTCACGTGCTGTTTTTGAGTACATTTATAAAAAATTAATAAATATTAAATTTTATTGATAAATATCCGGCGTATCCGATTATTCGGGGTATTCCCGGTGATTCCGCTTTACATGTATCCCAAAAAATATTGCTTAAACTGTGCTTCTTTAACGCTATTATAAGACTGTTGGATAACTAGGAAAAGTGATTTCTAAACCTTGTTTTAAAGTATTGCGGTAACTAGAAAATTAACAGTTGTTATAACAAGTGCTTTAATAATATTAAAATGCTGTTATGACAGTTTGGTACGCAGGGCATTTTTTTACACAAAATTATATCAAATTCTGCACAAAGCGTTAACGCGTTATTTGACATGAAAATTATGACCACAGTTTAATATTAAACAGAAAACTGGGAATTAGCATTTTTATTAATTTTTTTACTTATCACTTAATTTGTATTTTCCCTGCGAGCCAAAAGTGCTCAAAACATATGTTAATTTGGTGAAACATTTGCTTTAAAGTATTTCTAGAACAAGAGTATAATTTTTCATTATTGAAATTCATATTTTTCAAAAAATTTAAAAGCCTGAAAAAAACATATCAAACGTAAATATATAAGTATATGCATTAGTCATTAGTAATTTTGACGAAACTAATGTTTTCAATCCTTTTTATAACAATGTTTTTCATGATTCTTTTAACTAGGAAATTAGCAATAGTTTTAAATGATTTCTAAAGCATTAAAACCAAAAACAATTCTGAATTTTAACATTGTTTTAAAGCATTTATGGTTCGCATGATTGAAACAAAAATTAAGTTATTTATTTATCCGTTTTGTATTACACAAAATATGTGAGAAAATTATTAAAAATTCACATTTATACTTTTTTGCAAGGCTCGAAAATAAAACTGTTTAATGAAATAACAATATTGTGTTCTCAGGAATACTTATTTTTCAACAAATGTGACAAAAAATAACTAAATGAATAAGTATTTCGAAAAAATTCACGATTTTTAATTTAACGCAAGCTTTGTATTGATAATTTCAAATTTTGTATCGCTTGTGAAACAATTATGTCTAATTGTCTTGGGTTTTCAGGAAAGTCAGACGTTATAAAATCGAAAAAACCAACATATTTTTAAATTTAACGATTAAAATTTTTCCGCGGATCAGCAAAAACTTTCCATAAGCCGTTTAAATTTCACTACAGATGGATACAAGTCAATTGGGAAATAAAAATTTTATAACGAGATTTATTAACACGTTCAGTGGTACGAAAAATTTCAAAGAACTGTAGAAATAGACAGGCAATTATTTTTGAAACTAATTGTAATATCAAAGATCTGATTGTACACATATTATAAGAGTAGTTAGAACATCGTATTTCTACTGTTACATACAATGAATGCTATAGCATCCACGACAATATAGAACATATTTTTCAACTAGGATGACGTGAAAACTATAGAATATATGAGAAAGTTTTACTATGATTTCATTACATTCTTTATTCGTCTGCATATAAAAAAATTAAATCTTCTTCGTTTTACGGACTAAAAGTAATTCATGTAGCCCTTAAAACAAAAAAAACACCAAAAAATTAATAAATGAAATATGTAATTTTATGTCCATCATGATTGAATGTTTTTAATATTTCATATCAGAATTGAAGTTATTTTGATCTTCAGGAGGTAAGTGCCATTGTCGGAAGCACTCTTCAAGACATAGTGGATGTTTATCTACACAGTTACACAATAATTCAAAAAGCTGATATTTTTGCTTTAATTTCAGGTGTGTAACTGAAACATATAGTGTATTTATAATGCGTATAGTTGAAATTAACAGAATTTCTCAGAAAAAATTGTACAATGATAGTCAGCTTTCTCTCAGAACTTTACGAAATGTAGATGTTATAGCATTCACGTCCGCGAACGTGTTAACATTGTCTTATTTGTAATATGTATTGCTTTTCGAAAAAAGCAAATTGTTTCAAAAATATTGCAAATGTTTTAAACCAGATGTTGATTTTTAAATTTGAAGCAAGCATGTTTGTTATTAAAAGATTGTTGCAGTTTGTTGTCTTTTGGAGAGTACAATCGATATTGTTGTAGTTGAACATTCTAAAAATTAATAAATTTTGTTATACATGAACCAGTGAATATGTTCTTTAAGATTTCCAGAAATGTCACCGTCCAAATTGACGAAAAGTAAAGACCATACGTCATTGTTTGGTTCATAATACACTGCTGGTTTTAAAATAGCATCAGAAGGCTTGATAAAATTTCCAAAATAGACTGGGGTACAAAACTCCTGATTTGCATCGTTCGGATCCACGTTACAGTACTCTATTCGAATCGGAAATTTCGGATAAAAGTATCCGTATTCGAACAGACTTTTATAAACGCCGTAGTGATCTGCAATCTTCTTAATATCTTGTTTACCTTTTTCACTAAAAAGCCATTCACGACGAGTGTCATCCAGCGGAATTGTGACTGAAAATTAGCGTATAAGATTAATTGTTTCAATTTTGAGATAAGAGAACAATTAAGACTGCAAAAAGTGCCTTAAATTATAAATACTCCTAAATGATTATGAAATTTTCACTTAGAATAATTTCATTGATTTCTGAATTTTTCCGTGTCAATTCTGAATTTTAGCATATTTAAAAATTTGATAAGCAATCTGTAAGACTATAATGCAAATTTTTGCAATTTTATACATTTTGAACTTTGTTTATGCTCGTGATTATATTTTATTAATAAGCGGTTACCGTCAATACCCTATGCCACAGCACGTTTATAAACATGTTAATGTTACACAAAAGTTTTCTAACAATGTTTTGTAACATTTTTTGTATGTTACAATAATATTTAAAACATGTTTTTTAATGTCTTTTAAAATATTGTTTTAAAATTTTAACATTTAAAATTTTTTTTTCTAACAGCGAATTAAATTTATTTTTCCTATATCACTAATTTTTTGTAGTGTAAGAAAAAATCGTGTAAAAAGAAAATTAGGTATACTATATTTATAAAATATTAGGACGTAAACAATAATTCAAGTCTGTATATAGCCGTATTTGAAAACATACATTATGCAGAGTTGAATTAATAACATATTTTGGTAAACTTACTCGATCTTGCACAAAACACAAGAGTAAATTTGAATAGCTATGAAGTAATAGTTATCTTATTGAGAGTATAC
>AGDA01054140.1:0-10080 GCA_000281935.1 Mengenilla moldrzyki | reverse complement strand
ATCGTTAATACAGACATCCTTCGCCCATTGAAGGTCATCAGCCTTCAATTGCAAAGGTACTAGATTGCGAATAGCTTCAATTGTTTGTCAGTTATCTTACTAAAACCTTGGTCATGTGAAGACATTAGTCTATTCTAGACGGCGCTTCGGTAATTCAACCCTTAGTTCAATATGTGAAAGGGTTTTGATTCTTTTAAGCAACACAAGGCGGTCTTACTACACATCTTCTTTAACATACCATTTCAAGTTTTAACTATCGAAGATGTAATTGCCAATTTTTTATAATGTGCTAAATTTATTCAAACATCACTGGTAGAAGTCATTAGTTAAGTTTTGTTTATTAAATATTTTTAGTTTTTTTTTTAACAAATTGATTTTATAAAAACTAATTTAGCAAAATTTTTCTTCATTTGAAAATTTGTTAACAATTTTTAAAATCTTTTCGTAAATTTAAATATAAGCACTACTCCAAGCACACTTTCAAGATTTTATAAGTATTTCAAGCCGATTCATCAAATTTAATAAAATTGATTAATTAGATTTCTTCAAACAGAAGTGTAATGTAAGCATACTTATTACTTGCCAATAAATATTTACTAATTGCGTTTTATAATAATTAAAACTTTGCTGTGTCTAAGAAGTATTTTGCAATTGTAATTTATTGCTATTACGCTATCTTTATTTTTAACATATATTCAAATCTATTGTTTTTAAATGCTTTCCACTCAAAAAAAACAAAACCTAACTATTAGACATCGATTTATTAAGGGTCATTATTCCATTATATATGTTTTGAGACAAAAGTATATATCGCATTCGTTCTTTAATTCATTGGCGATGTGTAGTAGTATTTGAATGAAATATCTTTACTATTATGTAAAGAAGCAACTCGTATGAAAGTTTTAAATATTAAGATATAAAAATCTTGAATAAATTTTTACATCTAGCTTTTTTGACATGAGATTTAAAAGGCCTTTTAGTACCACGTATAAGCCAAAATAATGATTAAAAGAGATAGACTTTTAATGGTAATTAGTGTGAAATTATCGTTATATTGTGTCCTTATATTACTGTAACGTTACTTTTATATGTTAAAAAAGCTCAGATCAAAAATCCTTAAAATATTTTCAAACTTTTTTTAGTGTATAAATTTTATACAAATCATTTTCTTTAAAACGACACATTAAATAATACATTTTTCAGTTTCTGTTCTAACTTTTATTTATTCTTTTAACGCACAGATAAAAAATTCTATTTGCTTTGTGTACAAATCTACTTACATTTTGGACAAGTAAAATAATCTCATTGAAAAGATGTAAAAAATATACTTAATTTTTAAAATATAAGTAGATAAATATTAATTTTAAGTATATTTTTACTAAATCATATGATATTTTATATTAGTTCATAATCCAAGTTGAAATTTTTATCCATGCGCGAATTAGATTATTAATATGTTTTTTATTTGAAGATATATCTGACTGAATAAGAGTCCTTAAGGAGCAAATATATAACATTTAGAAAAGTTCTTTATTAGATCTTTTTTATTGGCTCAGAACATAAAAAAAACTAATTTTTTAAGTTGTATATGTTAAACATCTCTAATTATTTCCTTTTAACATTTAAAAACACCTAGTGTGCATCCCATATAAGAGCCATTGTAATTAACGTATTAATTTTGATTTCTTTTTGTTATTTTATATTCGATTGATTGATTGAATTTCAAAATTTTACATATAAAAAGGTAATTCTTAAACTTCTTTTTATTCACGAAAGATTTTTTTAATTAAGAAAATAATTAAAAAATATAACAAAATAGTGTTTTAAACAATTTATGAACTTCATAAATTGTTGCAAGTTTCTTTTCTAATTATTCAAATTGCAAACAATAAGTTAATTTAAATGCCGTTTAAATGCATGAAGCAATGAGCTAATATTAGTTAACGAAATGAACTTTAAATAAACAGACTAACATTGAAATAATTTACGTAAATTTTTTCTTTTCACATCTTACAATTTAAAGCTTTATTAAGACATTTTTGCAAAATGATTCATCAAATAATAAAAAAGCATTAATAATTTAATGTGTACTATTGAAAATAAAAAGTAAATAGTCGGAAATGAATTTTTCAATTGGTGTTGAGCAATCGTTTTTCACCAGAGTTAATTTATTAATATTAATGTAAGATGTGGGCAAAAAGAAAATATTTATTTCCAAAAAACCGGGTCGTTTTTCCGTAAAATAGTTTCATGGCCGTATCTTTTAACAGTTGCGAATCACAAGTGACATTTCGTATGGAAATTCAGTATGCAAATTTTGTAAGAATTCTGATGAACTTCGTCGATATCGTTTACTTTGTATTCAGCGTGTGCTTTCAAACAAGATTCTTTATGACCCGGAAAAAATTAAAATAACAATTCATTTCAGACGAAATAATTATTTTCATTGTTTTCTTTAAAATTATTAAAGGTTGAGTCTGTGGAGTTAGCTCTGAAAATCCTGGACGGTTACCAGTACCGGGGCAAGGAAATCAGAGTAGAACGTGCCAAGTTCCAGATGAGGGGCCAATATGATCCATCGTTGAAGCCGCGGAAGAAGAGGAAGAAGGAAGTTGAGAAATTGAAAAAAATTCAAGAAAAGTAAGTAAAATATTTTAATAATTGTATATTGCTGAAATTTAATTCGCACATCTAACGGAAATGTCGTATCTGTTTACGAGTCTAACGTCCAGCTCAAACGGTGTGAGTTTCAGCACGTGCCATAATCGATTTTTCATATGTACATATATTTTTGGTGACGATTAAAATTGTTTCGAGTTAACAATGAAAATGAAAAAATGATGATGGTAGAGGGTAATACAGATGAAAGGAGCGTGTAATATTTTACCCCATAATCGACCCTAGTGCGAACGGTTTTATGATGAAATACGATTAACAGATAATAATTTATGACTATTAATAAGTATTGTTTAATTTGTCGAGCAGATTGTTCGATTGGCGGCCGGATAAGTTGCGTGGCGAGAGATCGAGGCACGAACGAGTCGTAATTTTGAAAAATGTATTCGATCCGATTATTTTCGAAAAGAACGTGTCTCTGTTGTTAGAATATCAAGAAGATATTCGTGAAGAATGTAAAAAATGCGGCGATGTTCGTAAAATCATCATTTATGATGTACGGTAACAATTACTTTCATTGCGTGTAATAAACCAGCACCATCTTGTGTGCATATATGTATATACATAAATGGTGCACTGTTATAAGACATTAAATATCATTGCCAACCAATCGTTTTTAAAACATATTTGACTAACTATTTATAATTCTTATGACAGTGTATGCATATAGTCATTTAAACTTAAATTTTGATTTTGAATAACGTTTTTTAAAGACGTTTTGTGTAGCGTGAATGACTATTTTTATAGTTTCTGGTTTGTCGGGAAATGGTATTTTTCACTAAGTGAATTGGGATAAAGTTTGAAACCTCAAATCAGGCTGCAGTTACTAGCTTACACTAGTAATTTAGTACTTGAAAAAAATTTAACTAAAAATTTTGTGTGCCTAAGATTTGTACATATGTATAGATTTGCTCTATTTTCTAACACTTTATTATAATATAATTTCAAATATGATTACACCGATTACACCGATTACATTTGATCAAAACGCATACTCATTGTCTGATTAATAAGTCATGGGTTATGTTTTCCGAAATCGTGGAACATTTTATTCAATGGGTAATATTTTTTTACTTCAATTAAAATTTTTAAACACAAAATTAAAAATATCAACGATTTTAAGTAAATTGCAATTATACTGTCTTTGTGCTTATGGAATAAAGTTAAATCAATTTATTTCAATTTCTCAAAACTATGTTAATTTTGTAAATTAGTAATAAACGATAATCCAGATTATTTAAATTATATTTTGACATTTATTGCAATTTTTTAAAGTATAATGTAGTTTAATGGTGTGACATTAATTTTTTTTCAATTTATGTAACAGAGAATAACAGAGAAAATATTCTTTAGTGAAGGAAACTAAGAAAGTGGGACCAATATGTTAAACCATTTCTAATAATTGAGAATTGTAACAGTTTAATTATTTCTTGGATTGATACATTTTTTACACTAACAAAATTTTCGGTTAATTTTTTTAATTAAAAAATTAATTTGAAAACTTTCAAACATTACCCGCTTACTTATGTCACTGTAATAGTATAGTGATCCTCATCATAAACATTGATTAAGATCTACTGCGATATCACAGTTTACTATAAGTATTCAAAAACTCTCCATTGTGATATCACAGCGATTTGAATTCAAAGTTGTGAGCTCGCAGTAATATCAATGTGGGGATAAACGCTTGGCAGAAATAATTAACTAAATATTGAATTAACGTATTTAAACATAAAATACACTTACATATACTTTACGTTTTGAAAAATCTAAAGTTTTTGAAAAAAACCCTTATTTTTGCTATTTTGTGGCTTACGGAAATATAATTTTCGAATTTCATGACATAATTAAATATAGTTTTCCACCAAGCTTGAAGAGGATTTTCTCTTCCATTTAAAATTACTTCTAAAAATCTAAGCTATAAATTTTCAAAGATAAAAGTATTGCCTTTCCCAATTAAAACATGGTAATAGATTGACAAGTGTAATGTTTATAGCTTACTGCCTAACAACTCTCGCAATATGTATATTTCACATTTTAAAGAACATTTTTATAGTTTAATGTAATTTTTTAAATAACGTGTATTTGGTTAATTCAATTTTTTTAATAATTATGTTTATATTTTGTAATAAACAACACAAATGAACTCTTGTAAAACTCTGTATGTTAAATTTATGTAAAAAGAAAACTAATATGAAGTGTTAATTTATATTTCTCTTTTGATCACATAGAGACATCCCGAAGGAGTAGTACAGATAGCAATGCGAACACCAGAGGAAGCAGACCAATGTGTGAAATTGTTAAACAATCGCTGGTTTGGTCAGCGACAAATTACAGCAGAAACATGGGATGGGAAGACAAAGTTTAAAGTAGCGGAAACGGACCGGGAGCTGACAAAGCGTCTGGAAGAATGGAATAAATTTTTGAATGACGATGAAGATGATCCCAGTAGTAAAACAGAGGCGAAATCGAACAGTGCTGCAGATCAAACGGAAAATTAATAAAATCGCCAATTAATCATAAATGCAATGATTTATTCGCATAATAAACAGGATATTGGCGGCCGCGTTGACTTCAGTCAGGGTAGCAATCAAATGTCGAGTGAGCGGAACAATATGTGTCGTGTGTAATATACAATGAGCTCAACAAACGAGACACTTGCACAAAGTGCAATAAAAAGAACAAAACAAAGCGTACGAAATTTTATTAATGTTTTTCAATGATGTTGATTTCCTATTATTGATAACGCAAATTCGAATAGATATAGTCCTGTTCGGCATACATTAACGGTATTACTGCTTTTTAGTGATGAGTACGCATTCGGGGTGTATCATTTGTCAATGACTGTAAATTTAATTTTAAAATTGTTCATAAATAATCACAATAAACGTTTTAAAACTGAATGCTCAGCTGGTATCACATAAGAATATATTTGTTATAAGAAATTTGAAAAATGAACATCTAGCTAGTTTTCAATTTTTTTCACAAATTTTAGTAATTTATAAAATGATGAAAGTCGTTTGTGTAATTTAGAAGTGAGGAAAATAAAACAAAAAAACATATTAATAAAATAAGCTTTTTGTGATTGAAAATTTCAATTTTGTATGTACTTAATGTTTACATTTATTTATTCCTAAGAAATTTGCGCAAAATAATTTTCAAAACACGAAAAATAATCTACTTAATAATAGTTACTTATTATTTGTTGGTTTATTTGAATAATAGAGATGTTAGTGTTATTTTACAGAGATGTATATTTAGTTACTTTATGGATTTACTGTTTATGTAACTATTGATAATTTGAAGAATCTAAACTTCTACTAAAAATTGAGCTTTTTATTTTTCTTGGTTAAATTTCATTTTTTTAAGGAAAATTTAAATGTTAAATCGAAAATAAATATAATTTCATTTATTACTTCAGAAAAATCTGTGCTATAGACTTGAAAAAACGAGACAATAAGTTTAAACAACTAATGACAATTGGGCTCTTCAGTTATATTATTATATGCGTAAAAGGTTAAAATAAATTATATTCTTTTGTTTAATCTTTATAATATAGAATTAGAATTAAGTAAATTAACCACACTTTAACTTTTGATGCTTTGTAATGTACAATATGTCTTGTTTTTTTCCAGAAGAAAGGCACACTAAGTTTTGTTATCGTGGAAGAAGCTATAATTGAATATAAATGAATATTAATCTATCCATACAATACATGGGCATCTTTTTTCATCATTGGGTTAATTTTCATGTGATGCGGGATAAACAAACTACTTTTTACAGTAATATCATTGTGATTAGTTTAATTGACAAGCGCAGGAAGCCTTTAAAGTGAATTAAGTGTAATATTTTTTTAGTCGGAGAAAGTAACTGTAAAATATAAAAGACAACACACTATTAGATGCCGCTAATTGTTTTAATTTTTCTACCAACGAAACAGTTTTTTAAACATATTTAAAAAAAAATTGATAGATATGATAATTTTCTATTTGTAGGAATAATGACTTTTTAATTACTTATTATTTACCACGCATAAATCGTAATTTTTTTTTCAAAAAAAAGTATACCTCATTGTATGAATAACCCAGTCAACCATTTATCCTCACAGTGATATTACATTGCTCTTCACTGAGAATACAGTGATCCTTTATAGTAATCTAACAGTGATATCACAATGTAAGGATTATTCGAAGTTCGCCTCAAATACTAACATCATAGTGATATATCACCAAGAGATCGCAGTGATCCTCTCACTGTAATATCACTGTGAGATTACAGTGAAGTTTCACAGTGATATCACAATGTGAGGAATAATCGAAGTTCGCCTCACGTACTAAATTCACTGCGATATCACAATGAACTCTCGCTGTGATATCATCCACTTTATCTCCTCACATTTATTTGACAGGGAAAATTAATATACATGTAATTAAAAATATTATATTTATGCTAAAATGATTAAATATTTACGTTAATATAAAATGTGTGAACATCGAATAATGGCTTAGCTCTTTTTACTCCACCAAGTATTCTTATAATTTATTAAAAACCGAAGTTTTGAAATAAAAATGCAAAGAAGCAAAATTTAACAAATTACCATTCCGCAAAGAAAATCATCCCCTGTTTTTAATATGTGACTCATTAAAATATTGTTTCGCGAAAAATTTAATTAAAGGTGTTCTGCATGATTTATTACTATTAATTTTTTCATGTATACAACGCGTATCAGAAGCATAAAAACGAGGCAACGCGAAAACGATAAAATTTTCAAAATTTCCTGAAAACTAATAAAGTCTTTTTTAACGTGCTGAAATTAAAACAACCCTCATTATTTCCGGCTCGTGAACTTTCAATAAGTATATCAAATTTTATTTTTGTTAATTTTTATTATTCGAATCGAGCACCTGCTTTATTGAACTTTTAATTTTTTATCATTATTGCCGTGTAATAAGAAAATGGGGTGAAGGGTGGATGAACGCGTGCAAACTCTTTTGAAATGAACGAACCGGGATGAAATTTAATTTGACGAATTCGTCGTTTGTTGTCCTGCTTTTTTATTTGTTTTTTAATGAAAAATAAAATGAAGCTGAATGAAAAGTGCATACTCACATTTCATGTAAAAAAGTTCTAGAGCTTTTATTTTATACACAAGCGAGAAAAGCGTCAGTGCTCCATATACGTAGTAATAGCAATAATCGGTGAACAATAGCTTCTCGTTTTTATATTAGGTTTTTGATAGCGTTAATATATCAATAGAAGCAAAACATGTAATCTAAAATGGAAATTCCAAAGCTTTCCTCATCTGTACCTAATAACATTTTTAATAAAAAATATGCATATCCTTTTTTCTTTAAATAACATTATGCAATTTTTGCTTTATAGCAATATGTGTTATGGGTTGCATAATAACAAAGAAGTATTCTAAATAAAAAAATTTTTGGAATTTCGCTGGTTAATTTTTTCTGATAGATTAAAATTGAACCATAATTCCAATACGTATTTCGGAAATGTAATATAATTGTAACAGTATCAATCTGCTATATATATTTTACAAATATTATACACGGATAAAAATTTCTTATTTTTAAATAAACATCTACTTGAAATTAAGGCAAGTAAAGTTATTAAAAAGACATATAAATATACTTTTTTTCTATATAAGTGTACAAATATTAATTTCAAGTATATTTTTACTAAATTTTGTGATATTTTTTTTTATAAAAACACAAGTTTTTATACTAGTGTAAAAATTTGTACGCTATTATAATGATAAAATTATATTTTTGTGTTTTGACTTTACAGACAAACTTTAATACAAATAATTGATGTTTAGATTTACTTTACAGACTTATGATAATAACACATAAAATTTCAATACATTTATATGTTTTTTATACGCATAATGGACCAGTGTATGTATAATTTAAAGCTAAATATAAACTGTTTATTCCATAATTAGCTTTTAAACATTATTTGTTTAAAATACTATTTAAAACGCGTTCAAAATTGTTTCGAAATTCTATAATTCTTATAAAAAAAGATCAATGTTTAATATACGATTAATGCTTAAAAAATAGCTAAAAAACCTGTAATAAACGTATAATAGATAATTTGGCTACAGTGCTAAAAAACTGATTTAATAAAATAAATCAAAGTTAATCATATTTATCAAATAAATCACATTTAATATGAAAACAGCTTATAAATTTTTAAGTAATATTAATTTTTTATTTAATTAAATAAAGTTTATATTGAAATTCATGAAACCAGTTTTTTGAATTCGCTCTATAATTGTTTTAAGCGTCGACAAAAAATTAAAGTATTTCTGTTAACGTAGAATATTTGATTGCTAAAAAAACATGACGACGTCAAAGTTTTGTTTTATTGAAAATAAAGTCAATTTGGAAATTATAGTTTATTTTTGCTGTTAATAGTATGGTTTAATGACCCACTTGGGGTCCCGAAGCGAAATTTTAAGGTCATTGGGTTATTAAAAAAAGACTAAATTAATTTAAAGTTTTTAATTTTGTGATCAAATTTTAAAGTTTTTCTAAGGAAACAATTTTTAATGATTAGTTAATTAGCTTTCTATCCTTATATAGATTTCTAATCAACAACTAATCTTTTTTATTTATTTTATATTTACTTGGGATTTCGAAAAAAAAATTTACTGTATTAAGTGACCCGTAGAACACATACCATGCTAAAATTGGACTAAAAATGAGTAAAGTTTGCTAATAGCTTTCTGATTTCATATTTTAACAAAGGCGTTTTGTAACCGATTTAGCGGAATTTTAGCAAATTGAAATTGAATTTATGAGAAAGGTTTGCAAATGATATGTTGAATTTAAAATTAATTTTAGTCTTACTATAGAGAAATATCATGCACCTATAGATCCTTTTTAGTCAACTCTTGGTTTCTTAGATGCTTTTTAGACATGTTTTAGGTACTTTTAAGATGTATTGTACACTTTTTTTAGATGTTATTTATTTTTTTTTTAAAAAAAAACATTCGTGGAAAGTTTTAAAATCAACTCTCTTTAAAAGTTAAAAAAGAACAAATGCTTAGCTAAAAAATAGTTTATAAAAATTTTACTTTTTAAACACAAAATTTAGTTGAATTTTAGATAGCATTATTTTCATAAGTTAAATTTTAGCTTCATTTTAGAAAAATAAATAAATAATGTGTTTTACGAGGGGCTGCGTGCTAAAAAAGTTTGAAAGAAACTAAAGTTTTTAAAGTAAGTTCTTAAATTTATTCCGGTAAAAAAATTCTAGAAGATAACTTTCTGAACACAGCTTTACTAATTAATTAATATTATTTTCAAGGGATTAGTAAAAAATAATAATAAAGCAATCCGTGATTTGTTCACTTTTAGAATACACTCATCGCTCAGGGTTTAC
>AGDA01054114.1:0-10103 GCA_000281935.1 Mengenilla moldrzyki | reverse complement strand
TTCAAGTCAGGTAATATCAGTTTGGAGAACAAGTTAGGAAGAGATCGGCTATTGAATTTTGACGATCAGGCTCTTCTGGCAGACGTGGAAGTGGACAAGAGTCTGAAAACACGAATTCTGACTGAAGACTTCAATACCAATTAATCTATCAAGCAAATAGAAAGCAGTAATTGAGGAAAATGGTGACTACCCTTCTAAACAATCGTTTAAGCATACTTTTCTCAAAAACTTATTGATTTTATTGAAAAGCCGTCGGATAATTATGCCTGAACTTAATACTTTTAAATAAATTCTAAGAATTTACTAAAAGGTTAATAAGTTTTAATAGTTCAAAAGAAAAAAAATGTTAAATGCTCAATTTTAATTAATGTTGACTATATGAAATCTGTTAGAGTACTCGAAGACAGTTTATAAAATGACCATACTTACAAAATAGTACAGCAACACTTTTTCCATCTTTTATGAAGCGATTTAGCATTTCGCTAGTCACATCTTCAATTTCATCCTTTTCTAACTGTGACGTCAGCCATTCTAAGAGTTTATCCTCATCTTCGACGTCTCCGTCGTACAAACTTGGTATACCCTTTTCAAAATATACAATAGACGGCACAACATCGATACCGAATTCTCGATTAGCATTTTCGTCGTCTATTTTAACGAACTGGATACCGTGTCTATCGCAATCATCATCAATTTTTTCCAGCTCATTTAAGACTCTTAATGAGATCTCATCATCATTGTCATCTGGGCAATAAAAAGCCATTATCTTTTGAATATACTTTGTATAGCACAAAATATCATTCTAACTGAGCTAATTGTAATTATTTTTGGTTCATTATAACATCTAGTCAATAAAAAGAGTCGATATTACATCAGTATTTATTCCAAAATTTCATATTTAACATTTTGTCTCCTGTCTACTGTCTACTGTCTACTTAAACTTGATTGCCGTATAAATAATTTAACACCAGTTTTGTTGGTTTCGAAAATAGATAAAGTTATTCAAAAGCTTGGAGACACAGAATGTGTTAATAGTTGGGATATTTTAATGTGCTATACATATAAAATAAATGTTAGCTAATACAAAAAAGAACTACTAGATGATCGACGCTTTCAATAAGTGTATTTAAAGTTTTAATTGTGACTTCCTCGATAACATCATCTTCATCACCGGTTGATTTATTCTGTACGAGCCATTCTAGAACGTCTTCTTCACGTTTAAGCTCATCTAAAAAAAATTACACTTAAATCATATTATGTAGGAGGGACAAAGAACGAATGGGCGTGGCTAACTTTCATAAATTATTGGAATTTGATGCCGATAGTAAACAAGGGCCGGTAATTGTTGCAAATTGTACTCAGCTGCCAATTCGGCATCGTTAATTTTAACGAAACCAATGCCCAGTTGATCTGCTTCATCATCGATGTTTTCCAATTCTGCTAAAACTTTAATGCATTTTTCGCACTCTGGCTTCTCTGCGTAAAAAATAGTAAAATGTTCGACTAAATACGTTTAAGAATCATCGTTTATTAAAGTGTACATAGCCGTATAACTTGTTATGTTTTGCAACGTCACTAAGGTACGCAATAGGCTGGCGTGTAGCCAAGGCGATTGTTACAGCTAAAAAGACTTATGAAAATATGAACAAATGTTTTCATAAGGCATGAAAAAAACGGGTGACCTATAAATGTAGGACTTTGACGACTTTATTAAGTGAAGTATTTTAACATGTAGACTTTTTACTGCGAATTCAGAATAAAAGCATTATGTGGGCTAATAAATAACGATGTTTACTATAGTTTAGTCTTGGCCTCAAGCCAAGTGACTTACTTGAGTCTCGCGGGCAGCTTGATGAGTCAGGACCTTCAGAAAAGAAAATCAGTTCATGCGAGTTAAACAATAGAGAAACACGTACAAAATAAAACGGCTACATAGTCGGTGTCTTCGATGATTTTCTGCAAAATTTTCCGATTCACTTCTTCGATCCGATCAGGCAAATCCATCGCTTCTAAACTAGTCAGGAACTTAAGAACGTTTTCTTCATCCATCAAGTCTCCTAAAGTGTTCAATTAATTAACATATTAAAATATAAAAATTGTCCTGAGCTAGCTAAAAAAGGGTCAAATAGTTAATTTTTTTTAACTTGTTTATGGGAATTTTGAAAAAATAACATTAAAATTTGTGAAGTAATTCATAAATTTCTTTTTAGCGGCAGGAAATTTAAAGTTAAGGGCGGTACGTAAACATGATTTGAAAGTTTGCTAATAATTTAGTGGTTTACTCTTCTATTTACAGTAGAATTCAGTTTTAATCTCTGTCAAGCTTATGTGAGTTCCGTTTTCGATGACTATGAGTGTCTTTCAGAAGGGAAAATTACCCAGATCGCTCGCAAGCGATCAGCATAGATTGCATGTCAAGAGCAATGGTTCAAATTCGATTAAATTTCAAAATTAAGTCTTCGAAAATGATCAAATACCAAAAACAAGTGTCTTAAAATAACACGCTCAAATTGATTAAAATTTAAAATTAATCGATCATATTTGTATCCATTAAATTTCATATCTCAAAAAGCAATAACATTAATTAATCATTTTTAGTTTTATCTTTAGTATTTAGCTCATTTGTCATCTGTGATCACGCCTTGATCAGTGTTTGACTGCCTTACTGATTTAAAAAGTGATACTCTCGTTGAAAAATTAGACACTGATCATGATCAGTGACCATGTTTACTTCTGTACGCACCTCGTAATTCGTTAAAAGCAATTGCTCATTTTCTATTACCAAAATCCGATAAGAAGTCTTTACCTCAAAACGCTACCACTACCCCATTTAAATGATGATACATGTTGACTAATTATGAAAAAAAATATTAAGTTCTCCTAAAAAACGATCAGGAGCAAAGACATAATAAAAACAAAAAAATTACATAATTCGTGGTAAAAGAAGTTGAAATTTTTTTCATCCCCCATATAATAAGGGGTGTTCTTTATGAAGTTTATTGCAACATATTTGATCCCATTCGCATTTGTAAACAACAAAATATACTCAAAAAAGTAAAAAAGTACAGGTCTTTTCATCCTCCCTCTAAATTGATTAATGGCACATAGGTTACAGATTAAAAACTTTAAAGTCCTTCTCAAGACACATCTTTTTTGTAAAAATCTTTTTTTTTTAAAAAAATCCTTAGTTTCCGAGATATTAACTCGGAAATATTTTGCTATCATTCACTTTCAACCACCATAGCTTCGGCGCCTATGAGTTATCTTACGTATAAAAAATATTTTGCATCTTGGGAAGGTAGTCTCTTTCGATTGAGAGCAGTTTGTTTTTTTATCTATTTAGACTAAAATTAAATTTACCCTTGAAAATGTATCTATAGCAGTCTCAAACCCCCATTTCGCCAATACAAACAAAGATACCTTTTAGGTATTCATAAGACGAATTTTAGATACTTTTTGGATACAAAATGTTTGACGGAAATAGACCAACGGAGGTACTGATTTGTAGTGTTATATTTCACACTCTATGATGCAATAATATGCGCACCAAGTTATACAATACAAGTATCGTGATACGATAAAAATGAAAAATTAGTTAGCCAATTTCCAATTGAAAATATTTAATTTCATATAAAAAATAATTTATAAAAACCAATGAGTAGATCAGTAAAAACTTTTGTAAGTCAATGTCTACTCCACAAGTCATAAGTTCGCCATGTCTGGTTTAAGAAAACATCATTTAAGAATAGTTTAGGGAACATTTATTTTTATCGCTATTTAACTGTTAAATAATTAGACTACGTATTCAATAAAGTGATTAATTGGGAAGTACAAACCTTCATAAATAATAGGCTTTTTGTTACGAAAATAAGTAAGGGCTGGAAATGTGCGTATTCCGTATTGTTTGGCAAGTCTTTTGTCATTGATTTTAACAAAGTCCACACCGAACGAATCAGTATCATCGTCGATTTTTTCCAATTCGTCCAACACTTTGTCACAGGTTATACAGCTTCTAGCATCTATATTCAGCATGAAATAATGTATCAGAATCTTACATGATAACAATTTGATAAGCTTTAGTCGCTATTTAGAAAATGTCAAAGTACTATGAAACAGTTATTGATTAAAACGAACTGAGTCTCCCCCTTCTCATTTAGTAAGCAAATTAAAAAAAATTGAAAATAAAAGGTATACATAATTTAAAAAAAATTAAAAAAATTGTGAGTTCGTTTTATAAAAATATTATTTTTATGTTCTTTTTATTACTGCATGCTTAACTTATACAACTGTCAATTTAAATAGTAGTTACCACTAACAACATAATAGATGGAATTGTAGGTAGCTTTATGAGCTAAATGTGAGGTTAAGTGAGGGTGATCTTACTGATATATTACTTAAATTCTCGTAGTAGTATTAAAATGTAGTGAATTTGTGAGCACAAAATTTAAACTTATTCATATATTACAGAGATATCTTAAAGACAAGAAATGAAACGTTAATTATGATATTAAATTGATTTCATTTAGAATAAATAAATAAATAAATAATAAGCCATGCTTGATAGGCGGGGTTAGTACCCTAGCACTGCAGTCGTGCGACTTATTGTACTTCTAGCAAGCCGGTAGTTCAAAAGAGCAATTATATGTATATAGAAAATCCAAGCAAAAGCTCAATTGCATTTCTAGGAAAAGTCGACCTGATATATTCTTGTTCCAGGATGAGCACTTCCAAGATTAAGAGCAGCTACCCAGACAGTCTCTGAACATTGTCTTCAAAATTCTATCCCCAGAGACTTGGCTGTTGATCTCCCCATTCTTGGGTCTCAGCAATTCCAAATCGTGGGAATAGTAATTGAAAAGCTCCTGCCTTCCTTTCGACAAGAGAATCTGTATCTGTATCTCAAACCACAATATTTTTAATTTGTATTTGTAAAATACCTTTTCTAAAATAAAATTAGTTCTTTCGAAAAAATGTTTTTCACGTGAGCTTTTGCCAAGAAGTACAATTAGGCTTTTACTTCGATTTTTTATATACATGTAATTGCTCACTTAAACTATCAGCTTGCTAAATGTACAATAAGCCGTGCGGCTGTAGTACTAGAGTGCTAACCCCGCCTAGCAAGCATGGCTTATTATTTAACTATTTAGTGTAAATACAATTTGTGAGCAATTAGGAAAACAGAAATTTAAATAAAAAGCTAGATTTCTAATTAGAATACTGCAATGTAATAGAGCCATTGTTAAAATAATTGATGTTTTCCAGCGAGTAATGGGGGATTAGGTTACGTACTTCCTGTATTCTTTCAAATTAAAAACAAGGTTTTAAACAAATTTAATTTGGAATTTTACAATTCTCTAAAAACAAAAATGTTAAATGTGCTTGATGCACGTTTTCATGAAGTATTAGATCTTAACAAGAGCGAAAAGTGTTTCAAATACTTTTCAACCTTTTAAAATCATTTTCCATTTTTATGAAACATAATTTTTCGTGACAAAACGGATGAGGAATGGGAAATGCCAATCGGTGTTTAAGTTAGATTACGTTGATTCCAAGTGATAAGAATACAACATTGGTTTTTGAAAAAGTTCCTTGGCTGTTTATACTATTTGATATATAGTATCAAATGATAATGATCAAAAAAGTCGTTGACCACAAAGAGTTAAATAGCCATAAATGGTGAAGTTACGAAACAAAAATAACACGTTTATGTCAGAGGCTGTGAGATCTGTGAAGAAATGTTAATAATGAGCGAACATAATTCAGTTCTAATTAATTTTGCACTTTATCACATTGCTACTCAGGGCTGTGGAGACTACTGAGCGCGTTGGCAGGTGGCGGATAGCCGAACGTCCCATTGGGATAGCATTGAAAAATCAAATAAGAGGCCACGGACAAACCCCCTTCCTCACTCCCAGCCTACGGTGTAAAGCGACCCGTGCCGATTGGATGATTTCTATCCGAAGTGAATAATAAGAACAACGAAGCCTCTAGGGTACCGGACGTCCCCCTAGAGTATGAGCTTTATATTGTCATCACCTGATCACTGACAATGCGGACCATAAACCTACACGGTGACTATCAGATTCATAAGAATCTAAATAAAATAAAGGAAGATTAACCAATCCAACCTCCATGTAAAAAGAAATTTTTTAGGAAACTTTCCTGGAAAAGGAACAATGCTTTTCAGCGTTCGTCGCTGGAAAGTCGTAAATGAGAAAATAGCCGACGCTCTTTAAAGGGAAAAAATTAGACCCTGAAAACAGCGGTAACACAAGTTGATGAGGCTGAAGAAGGTTAGGGGAAGAAGAAATTTCAAGCCCCAGCAACCAGGCCTCTTCTTTCTTGTAATCATGTCTTACGATAAGAGAACCTTCTAAATGTATATCTTGTCGGAAAAATAGCAGCAGCTTCTCAATTACTACTTCCAGGATTTGCAATTGGTGAGACCCAGTATTGGGAAGATTTATGGCCAAATCGTTGGGGAGGGGTGATTGTGAAAGCAGTGTTCAGAGACTCTCTGAGCAGCTGGTCTTAGTCTTGGAAATGCCCATCCTGGAACAGAAAAATCCCGGAATGGCTATTGCTAAGAAACACAAACGGACTTTTATTTGTATTTGCTAAATACATGAAATTGCTCCATTAAATCACCGGCTTGCTAGAAATACAATAAGTCATATGGCTGCACTGCTAGGGTGCTAACCCCGCCTAACAAGCATGGCTTATTATTTATTTATTTATCACTTTTCTAAGGACGATATGATCGTACTGATACAAATTGCATAAGGCGTGTTTGAAAATATACTCTAGGAAGAGTTGGAGTAGTAAGATCTATTGGAAAACTTACTCGAACCTGCACAAAGCACAGAAATTAAGTAACTTTTAGAAGCTGTGATTTAATATTTATTGTCACTTTGACCAATATCAAAGTTCTTTGTCACCATTATCAATATTAATATTGCTCATTAGTTCTTAAAGAGTTTCCTAACCGATTTTGATGTATGGCCGTGCGGCCGCGCAGCTTAGAGGGAACACTGTACATCACGTAACTCTAGTTGACCTTTTTACTGAGTAGGGTTGAAAAATGCCTACATACGCACATTATAATAGATTTTAACACGTTATGTTATTTGCGGCAAGTTCTTTTCGTATTGTCTTGCATTTGCTGCAAAACAAAATTCAGACTTTAAAAAAACAAAATTAAAAAACTTTATCTGGAAATTTGTTGTTCAAAAACTTACACAAATCCGTTTTTTATGCAAAGTTCACATTAAAACGTGTAGTTTTGAATTCACGTGAAATTTCTGAACAGATTAGAGCTAGTCTTGAAAATAGGAACTACTGACGTAATAAATGTGACTCCAATAAAGTTACGCCGAGTAAATTTTGTCGTAAAAAATTTATAAAACTTTGTATAGAACAAATTTGCATTGGATAGAAAACGCGTAATTTTGAAAACAAAAAATAATAAAGTCATTTCTTTCCAGTCGAAACTGATGAAAATGTAATAGTTTGTGCATTGATAAATTTAGTAAAGCAAAACGTTATTTTTCGAAATAAGGCTGCACAGATTAAAAAGCTGAAATTTTAGCACGTTCGTGGACATTAAAAATTTTAGGGTGCTGCAAAAATGGGCAAAAATTGTTTTTGAAACTAGTTATAATACCAAAAATCTGATTATACACATAAGAGTAGTTAAAACATCATATTTTAACAGTTACATACAATTAATTTTGTATCATCCACGACAATATAGATCATATTTTTCAACTAGGATGACGTGAATAATAATTGGCTTTAAAATTTGAATCTTACAGCTTTCACGTCCGCGAACGGGCTAATTCACTTTTTTTATGATTCACAATTTCGTAAATAATTTACGTTTTGACTCCACACATGAAAGTTCAATATTTGTTACTCAAATAGTTATTCCAAAAAAATTTAAAAACTTCGTAAAAATTTTAAAGAATTTACGTCGCCAAAATATACTTTATGTTCCGCGTGAATTTACAAAATATTTACAAAATATTTACAAAATATTACTTTAAAAAAACTGTAAACTATTTTTCGTAATATCGCTGTAATATCAACAGACTTATTAGCTAAGTATACTTCTACAACACTACAGCAATGTCTTTGTTATATAAAAGCGATCTTAGTTATATAATTATATTGATGTTACATTTTCTCAATATATGTTTAGCTAAGCGTGTAGTTAAATACAAAACTTTAAACTTGTATAAATTTAAACTTATTTTTTACATTTAAGGTTACCAATAGATTTTAGTGTTTGTTGTGAATAGTTATAGATGTCGCCTGTTCTTTTTGAAGTTTTTTCGCTAATGTTAACTTTAGCATAGATTCAAAATGCATATGGGTAAACAAATTTTAAAATTCGATTAGCTGAATAAGCCTATAAATATTAAGAAAGTAATAAAGGTGACAAAAACGGGTCGTAAAATAATCACGTTTTACGCGAAATTTTTGGCACAACGCGAACGTGTTTCGTTATTTTTGACATTTGAATTCTCATGTATAAAAATAAATGTGTTGTGATCCATTTTTGGCAATGTCGACAAAATATAGGCTTAAAAGATACGGGGACAAAACTGCATTCTCTCACACCCCCATTAAGCAAACACTACTAAACACGTACACCAATAGACAGCCACGAAGTCTTTTTCGCTTAGCAATTTCTCCAGTTGTTTCGCTGTCACTTCCTCGATGACGGGTTCGTGGCTTTTCAACATGGCCGGATCGGATGGCCTCTTTTGCAAACACTCCGCCATGTTTAGTATTGCCATTAAGCTTAGGAACCTTAGCAGTAACGTTGTAATAACTTTTCTTACACTTATAGCCATTTTGTCAAGTTGTCATTAGCGCCGACGAGACTTTAACTCCGATGTACACTTGGCACGTTTAAAGGAGACACTGAGACCACTTTTTTAAAATTCTGCACTGTTCAGGAGCCGAAATGGAACGAAACATTCATTTTTTTCTCGGATTTCGTAAATTCCCAATTTTCCCGATAGTTTTCCTTGCCAAGTATCACTCCCGTACGTTCTGCTCCCCCACCGTGAAATTTTAAAAAAAAACATACTAGATTGTCACGTTAAGATTAACGTTTATGACTTGCTGCTTAATTTTTTTCGAGTTTTTGGCTTAATTTTGTAATTCGTAACCTTGTAAAAATCCTAAAGTACTGAAGATGCCGGGAAAAAATTTTAGTAATATGGAATATACAATATATGTTATATGCATGCTCAAACATATTTGAAAACATATTAATGTTACTGAAAAATTTTCTAAAAAATTTTAAACGCTAATTTATTTCATAATATGTTTTTAAGCGTTTTTAAACTCTTTTTTAAAAGTTTTTAAATATTGTTTATAAGAACACTGATATGTTCTTTCAACATTTTTTTAAATAATTTAACGTTATTTCTGCAGCAAGTTTTTGATGTTAATTTTGTGAACGGTGATTAATTAACTCATGTTTTTCATGCCCAAAAGCTGTTGACTGATCACGAGTTAACCCAGTGGCGTAGCGAATTTTACTCGAGTCCAGGGCACAGTATACTTTTTGCGCCTTCTATTCGAGAGCTATATAATATTATATGTAAAATATATCCGTTTGATACCCCTTTGTGAGTAGCGTCCGGTGCATGATGCCCCCTTTTCACCCCCCATCACTACGCCATTGAGTTAACCGTGGTTGCACTTGGCAAAAACCGCTTTTTTGAGATTTTTCGGCAGTTTTCAAGATAAAATTTTTTAGAGTTGAAAAAAAGTTTTTCACCCCTCCACAAAAACGCGAATAGGGGTTCCAAAACTGTGCCCGTTTTTTCCGTTACTAGTGCGGTATTAACAAAATTTATATAATTGGTTTTTGGAGGAAAACCTTTGTTGGTTAGTGTTATCAGTTCAGCTTTTGTAAATCATGCCCCAATGAATTATCGCATGAATAGAATATATGATTTTAAATCTGAAGTAGGGTATTTATTAACTAATGTTGACAAAGTCAAATTTTCATTAGTTTTTTATTTTCTTCAGCTCGAAAAAAAAAAAAAAAAACAGTGGTTGTATGTAAACTTTTAGATGTACTT
>AGDA01054090.1:0-10453 GCA_000281935.1 Mengenilla moldrzyki | reverse complement strand
GTGCAATGGAAATTTAAATCATTAGTTTATCTGATAAAGGTGAAGTAATAATTGAGGATAGTGACTCAAAATGGTGAACTTCAGAATTACCAGGAGGTAAAAGTGGTAATTTAACCTTCTTTAGTTTTGCCGGTAAGTCACTTCTCTAGTTTTTCCACGTCGATTATTTTGACGATTCTTTTCTTAGACTGGCTCGTTAATTGTCACTTAAGTGTTTTGTGTTCTGTGATTTCATCGTTTACGGTTATTCGATAATTTTATCAATATAGTAATAGCGACGCTGGAAATACTATTTACTATTTTATTAATGACTAAAGTAGTAACCTTTTCAAATGCATCCATGATAAGTATTTGAACAAACATGAAACTATATTGAAAAATAGTACTTAATTTTTCATGAAATAATCCTTCGTTGTATACTTATTTTCAAACGAACCTTAATTAAAAAAATATTTTATTTAATACTTAACTAATAAAATAAACATTAGGTACCGTTGGGTTCAAATGTCGGAGATGTTTATCAAGATCATTATAATCAAGCAGCTTTGCTATTGTGGAGAGACCAAATAAATAACCATCTCATTGTAGTAAGTTTATATTTTGTAGATGGTTTTAAATTTACAAATCATTCATAATAAAATTGGGACTCTAAATAATTAAGCTCTTATTATCATAAACTTTGTTTAAAATGATAATGATGTGAATATGCGAGAAAAAGAACTGAGAAATTTTGCTTAACTTATTCTTCAAAAGTAGTCGAATGGATCAAAATAAAAAAATATTTTCACCACTATATGTCATAAAATTTAACAAAATAAATACTTTTCTTAAGGTTAAAATTTTCTTATTTAGCAAGAGAATCCAATTTTTTATGAGGTTAAAAAGATTTATTAATGATTATTAATTAATTTAATACAGAAATAAAATTTTATTTTTAAGATAAATAAATATATTTGAGTGTTTTAAAAAATTTTTTAATAAGGTCAGTTGTTTTTTAAATATTAGAAATTAAATCGTTGTATTAAAGTTTTCCACTTAACAATATCAATTTTTCTAATTGTCACTTATTTTTTTAAACTTTTTAATAAGTCGTATTAATTTTTTTATTGTTGGTATTAATCATTTCTCTCAGTGTACTTATTATTGACACAAAAGACACAGATACGCCGACTACATTTTGAGTGGTTCTAAGCGGTTCTCGGCAAAAGATGGCGCGTTAAGCGATCATATGTAATTGTATTACTAATGACGCCAAAGTTTTGTTTTGTTGTCTGGGACAGTTTTGTTGTTCGTCGAAACATCGCCACCGTTACTCGTTGTTTGAGCGCTGGCCATTATTATTTGAAAGGATGATTGCAATAATGTTTTCGAACACACTTTTAACAACAGAATAATGTACCTTATTCCCAACAACAAATTTAAAAACAAACGAATAAAACGACAAATTAAAGTTAATCGCTACGGGCGAAAATGCAAATATCGCAAATATACAATGAATGTGAAAATATTTTAGGTATACAGAACGAAAACATAACAGTTTCAAATAAAGGTACAGTGTTTTAGTTTTGAAAAATGTACAATGAAAATTCCAAAATAAAAGCTTCTTATCTCTTTTACACTATTTTTTCGCGATCAATAGCAAATTAAATTTTCAGGATTTTTCATTTTCAAAATGGAGTCAGCGTATTTGTACCTTCTTTGTTATTGGTGCAAAATTTTATGCAGTTATCTTAAGGAATTATTAGAATGCGAAGAAAAATGTGGTAAAAAGCGCCAAAATTTACGCTTATTTAAAAAATTCAAAATTTTGAATTCATTGTCCACAAAAAATAAAGTAGCCTAATGGAAAAATTATTTCCTTGAATAAGAATATTTGAGTTTAGTTGCCATGTAATATGTTTAAAACTTATCACTTAGTTACCCTATTTTGAAAAAAAACACTAAATTTTAGCATAGCATTTTCAGGTACAGTCTGTCCCGTTTCTTAAATTGTAAATTGTTTCTATCTTTGTATATATTTCTTTTCATTTTTAATTAGCAAATCATTTACACATAATATACAATTAAGGTGACTAACTATTTTTTGTTCAAAAATGTACACGTTGCAAGTATTTCATACTACGCATGTGCCAAGACTGTCAGGCATGCCGTACATACTGCACATTAATGATCAGCCTGGGGATTACAAACACAATATTGGAGAGATAGATGTATCTATCTCTTTTCATAAATGTAATTTTGACGTTGTTAGAAAAAGAGGTCTGTAGTATTTATCTATGTCACCAAGTACATTAGTCGTGTTCGAAAAGTCTGTACCGAACAGGACAGATTTTTTGAACACGACTATAATACGGCCTCTCAATTGTGCAGGAAACGGTAGCCATATGCGCGCATGAAATTCAAATCACTGTCAAAATAGTTATAAATATTTAATTAATGAAAATGAAATAAAATAATCTAAAAAAAAGAGTACAAAACTCAGTAAATGAGTACTGTTGCTCACCTTAGTACAATTCATGTTTGCGTTAAAATTGCTTAGCTTATTACGTAAGTTTAAAAAAGGACTATTGTCTTTTATATCTATTCTTAAGTTATCAAGCTTAATTATAACTAAATACTTTAATAATATTTTTTTAAGGATGGCACTGTTGGACATGATTTAGTTATACGACCAATACCATCACATTTGGTGTTAGATAAAGACGGTATTCAAATAACTTATTGAATATTTTACATTAAGCTTTCGAATCTTCCGTTTGTTTCAGTTGAGGAAATAAAGCAGTTTGAAGAAGAGCAGTCATCAAACCAATTTTATTACCACATTGTGTATAAACGTGACATGCTTAACAATCTAAATGTAACAGATTTTGGTAAGTATCTCTGTGCTGAAAATTGTTTCTTTAGCATGATAGTTCTTTCTAAAAATCTGTATAGTATAAATCATAAGCAGTGTTCCCTCTAAGCGACTGCGAGTGCGCAGCCGCGCAATGATTTTATGGTTAGTGTAAAAAGTTGCACAGAAAAAATAATTTGCTGCGTGCGAAAATTCACTTATTTAAAAAAAACTAAACTCTGCAAAAATACTCCACATATCAAAATGAATTAGGAAGATCTTTAAAAACTAATGAACAATATTAATATTGATAACGGCGACACAGAGAATTGATATTGGTCAAAAACGACAAAATAATGCAAATTTAAATAACTGTCTATAAAAAAATATGTAAAAAATATGTTTAAATCAAAAAATGAAATTTACACCGCATGTTTTCGGTTATCAGCAATTTTTACACAACAATAAGTCTTGGGAGTGCAGCTCTAAAAAAAATTAGAGGGAGCACTGATCAGGAGTATCAAATTTGCGGCCTATTGCTGCATAAAGCTCTTTTAAAGAATGTTTGCGATCCAATTAAACTATTTTACTGCTTATATAATTTGAAATATTTGAAAAAATCAAATAAATTATCCGTTAATATTAAAAGAAAATTAAGTAAAATACAAAAAAAGTGTATTAGTAATTGTAAGATAAAGTATTTTTAATGTTGTACCATAATAAAATATTTTGAATAATTTTTTGTTTCATTTCGAAATGTGTGCAGTTCACCACAGTTTAGAAAAATTTTTGGTTGGTCCACCAATAAATTTAAGTTGCGTTCTTCTGGTCTAAATGGTGGAATACATAATAGATCTGTAATATAGCTTAAACTTTATGAAACACTGAAATAACACAATTTGAAATTTGACAAAATTAATATAAAAAAAGGAGGCACTGCTATAAGGTTTCATTGTAATAAACATATATACAGTTAAATACTTGTTTACGCTCTGACAGTTAATAAGTAAAGTATATTATAATTTTATATATTGGTTTCATTTGTAATTCACATTCTTATTTTATTTATACTTTGGGTCGGATATATTGACTGGACCGCAAGAGAATTAGTTTTGTGCCGCATGTGGCCTGCTAGCTGCAAGTTTGATATTCATGATTTTGTAATATCTCTGGGTTTGAGTTATCACACCTAATGAAATCGAGACTCGAATCTGAAAATGAGAAGCAAATCCGAAATCGCGTTTATAAATAACAAAATATTTATTAATAGAAATAAATAATTAACACACAATTATTATTTAAAACATAAATAAAACGCGACTGAAAAATCACGAAACCGAACATTAAAACGAAGAAAGTAATTCAAGAAAGAAGAAGGAGTCAAAGTCCTGAAAGTCTTTTTGTACTGCTGCTTTTATAGTCGAATTCTCCCATTCTTATTTCACTAATTGTGTGGCTGACTGGTTGTGAAAGCCATTAATTATTGAGCGTGACAAGTTTAAGACTTTTCGTCCAAATACTCGGTGGCTGATTGGTTACGATTGACATAACTCACGTCGATTGAGAAATTAAATGACTCAATAAATTAATGTTGTTGATGATTTAGAAATTAGGTGATTGAATGGTTTTAATTATGAGTTTGAATGATATTCAGCCATAATTAATACCACCGTCCTACAATGTCAGCATGGGATATTATAATTTAAATGAATATTAAAACGAGCAAAATTAAAGTTTAATTGTGCGTTTTAAAGTTTTTAAATATAATTTTTTCACAGACTTTGCCAACGACAATGATTTCATAAAACGCCAAAAACGAAGTGCTAATCCCTATCGAGGTAAGCGTAGAAAACGAAACGTGCCAAATACAGTTTACCCAGAAATCTTGATTGTTGTTGACTACGCTAATTATCGACTACACGGTGGAGATTTTTATAAAATTCGAGATTACTATATGTCACTATTCAACGCTGTTAATTTACGCTTTAAAGTAATGAGTCAACCGAATGTTGAAATTTTTGTAGCGGGAATTATTGTTTGTAACGTAAGTAATTTCCCTATGTGCCAAAACTAATTTATAAAATATTTTTTTCATGTTGCAATGATGTTGTAAATATGTTATTCCATTTATTATTTCTAATGTTTGAAGTATGTTAATTTCCTAGTTGCGAAACACTTTTATAAAAGTTTTTTTAACCAATGTTGAAACAGTTTTCTGTAGCACATGTTTATAAAAGTTCTTTTTTTCATGTTACAATGGTGTTGTAAATATGTTATTCCTAATATTTTGAATCATGTTACTTTTCTAGCTGCAAAACACCAGTTTTTTGTAATATATTTTTAAATGTTGCTTCATTTTGAAAACATGAAATTTTTTTTAAATTACTTATAGTTAAGTAACTTCACAAAAACTTAATTTTTAAGTCAGATTATTTCGCAATATCCAATATAAATTTTTAATCATATTAATATTCTTAATACTTTTCACTTGTTACATTCTATAATAAATATTAGATCTGATCTGTATCAAAATTATGTATTTTAGTATTCAAACGTTGTATTCTAATTTTTATACTTTATTAGACTTCAAAACAATTCTTTTTTTATTTCTTATTTTTAAATGTTTATTTTATTGCTTTAAAACCAATGTTTAAAAAAATTGAAACAATGTTATAAAAAATTATCGATGCAACATAAAAGTTACACTAAGAAAATATTGTAGAACAAGTGTTGAAAATGTTTTATAGCAATGTCATAAAAATATGTTGGTAAAACTAAAAAATTATATTAATAATATGCTATAAAAAAATAATGCAATTTTTAAATCAATGTTATAAAAAGATGTTAATGTAACATAAAAGAAACATCAACAACATGTTGCAAAAAAATGTTAAAAAAGTTTTGAAACAATATTTTAAAAAAAACATTAAAAGAAAACATTTTTTAATATTATTGTAACATATAAAACATGTTACAAAACATTGTTAGAAAACTTTTGTCTAACATTAACATGTTTATAAACGTGTTGGGGCACATGGGGTCATTTCCCTGCGAGCCCAAATATTTCTAAATACATGCAAAGTTTGAGAAAAGTTTTTTATCAGTGTTGCTTAAAACGTCTTATATGTTATTTTAATGTTAAAACAATGTTATTCTTAATCTTTTTTATAACATTGTTTTAAAGCTCTTTGGACACTGTTTTACGACGCCATTCATGTGTTATTTTAATGTTTTTGTAACATTTTCTTAATAATTTCTTAATAATTTTTTAAAGCGTTCTTAAAATGTCTTTGGGGTATTATGTTTGTGTTTTATCAATACGTTTTTTTTTGTTTTCAAGTTGTTTCGGAATATCAAGAACTGTTAAGTCCTTAATGTTTCAGAAAATTTTTTAACAATGTTTCTCAATACATTTAATATACTACTTTAATCTTAAAATTATCCTTTTTATGACAATGTTTAAAGTTTTTTTAACACTGTTTTGCAACATTTTTGACATATTACTTCAACATTATATTGGTTTTTTTTAAATATTTTTCATATAATCTTTCATTATTCCAGAATATGTTTAAGATCGCGGTTATAATGTATCTAAATACTCTATCTAGATACAAAAATACATATCTGTACCTGTATTTAGATACTTCGAAATTTGTGGTGTCTTGTATCTGTATCTTTATTTTAAGCAGAAGTATCTTTAATTTGTATCATGTATATACCTTTTTTCCAAAATAAAATTTAACTATTTGGATAAAAAATATTTCTTAGAACTTTTCCAAAAAACTCATTGGTTTAGAAAAATGTGTGAAGTATTTTTGATATTTAATTTTCAAGCATAACTATTGCAAAAAATAGTTAAAGCCCCGCGGGCCAAAACATTTTTAAATTCATATTAATGTTTAGGAAAAGTTTTTTAACAATGTTACTTAATACGTTTTATATGTTATTTTGACGTTAAAACTATTTGTTTTCGAACTTGTTTTCGAAAAAAATCAATGAGCTGAAAATATGGAAGTTTTGGTAACTTAGTAATTTGATTTTACGATCTTTTTTTTTGTCTTTATGAATCACAGTTAATAAATTTATAATTTAATGTTGTAAGAAACATGTTTAAATTTACAAACGTCAAAGTCGTATAGATTAATAATAAATAATAAGTTTGATTTCTTACTGCATCTATTTTAGATACTTGTATCTAAATTTATTTTATTTTAAAAATTTTCTCTTAATACATGTATCGATTTATTTTACTTAATAAACATTACAGTTGCTTTCAAATATAAATAATAATATCAATATTTTTTTCACTAATAAAGTTTTCAATCTTTTCATTGCTAATTAATTTTTATTTTTATTCAATACAGAACGAAACTAAAACGCCGTATATAGAGAACAATAGGATTCCACCGGCGAGAGAGTTTATTCACGCTAATCGTTCAGTTAGTGATATGGGAAAATATTTTTATAAAAAAAGAAATTTTCCTTCTTTCGATATTGCCATCGCATTTACTACGTAAGTTTCCTATAAAATCCATTAGAAGTTAATTGTGACTTTTCGTTACTTTGGTCCACTGGCTTTTTTGCTTAATTAGAAAGCTCATCCTCTCTTAAGATATAAAAATTTAGTTTGGTCACTTAAATCAGAGGCTAATGTCTCATGGGATTTTACAGAATTAATCACTTTGCACAGAGCAAAACTGTCGCAACAGATGCTGAATAAACATAGTTGCCACCTTTCACAAACTAATGTGCTAGTGTAATGTGTAAAAGATTATAGTTGTTTTCAAAAAGTGTGTCCCGAATAAGACAAATTTACGTCATAGCTACTTAGAATTACTCAACTCCTATGCTTGTGTACAAGACCGAGTAAGTTTGCAAAAATACTTTTCAACTCTGTTCCGAACAGGATAGACTTTTTGAACACGATTTATATTTTTGTTTAATTTTGTTTAATTACTTTATGTTAAACATTAATTATCTAAATATAAAATAATAAGTTTTTGTTATTTTCACTTTTATTTTATTTAAGAGGCTTAATCCTAGTAAACCAAAAAGGTCTTATTAACGACTTTAAAAAAAGTCTTATTAATGTTTTAAAAAAACGTCTTGGTTTTTAAAACACGTGTTATTGACATATTTGATTTTCCGGAATTAAGCTGCTTAGCTAAAAAAAAAATTGAAAATTATAAAAACTTATTATTTTGTATTTAGGTGATTAATGTTTAACATAAAGTAATTAAATAAATTTAAATATAAATATAATCTTTTACACCTCAGGTTACCCAAATCAGCAACGGAAAAAATAAACTAAATTCCCCAAAATTTTCAGTTGGTATTTATACGATTTAAAGCGGCAATTCCTTTTTATAAAGCGGCGTGCAAAGTTTTTAATCATATTAGAAATATATACAGAGATGAAACTATGTAACAAATGCGAAACTAATTTGATATTAATATTAATAATTAAAATAGATAACAGCACGAACTTGCGGCTTTGTAAATATGTAAATTTATATGGCGCGTTGGCGATCTGGGTAATCTGTAATTGTAATGTAAAGTTTACAATTGTAATGTATCTTACATTTCTTTGTAAAGTAAAGTAAATTACAAAATTTTTAGGCTGTGAATACGAAAAAAATATTATACCACAGAATAAGCACTTATTTCCGCATTTGAATTTTTTGTAAAATTTTGTAATTAAATACAGAACAAACTGTAGATACAATTATTTTGTGAACGATAGTAAACATTACAATTACGAATTGTGAACGCTTGCAATGTTTACAATCTATTTGTGAACGCAGCCTAGTTTATTAAAGGAGGCAGCAGTGCTTATTCAGCATATGCAGAAATAGTTTTTTTCTGTGTAAAAATTTCTTGAGTCTGTGAAGAACAGAAAATTCGAAAGCGATTTTTGAAGCCTTTGCCTTTGATTTAAACCACGAAACTAAATATTTATGCCTTAAAAAGGCCAAGCATTTTAATTAAACAAAAAAATGCCAGTGGGCTAAAAGTAAAGAAAAGCCAATTACAATAATAAATTATGAATGACTCCATTTATCCAGATTAGAAATTAAATATTGTTGCCGATTCATGTAAACATTACAATTAATTTTCCTAACTGAAGTTTCATGTCAAGTTTTAAATTTTAGTTTATTTATAGTTTTTTGGCATCACCTGAGTTAATTATTTATTTGTATTGAGGTTTGGAAAATATAGTAATATGGTCTTAAACCATGTATTCGTCACTTAAAAATTTCATTCCCTATATTTCTAAACAAATATTTAATATTTACGTTTTGAACTCACAGAGAAAATACCTAGTTGTCTTACATAGTCTCTTTTTTAAAGTTACTCAATCAGATTAACATGTCTAAACTGATGAGTAAGCATTACGATCCTTAAATATGGGATTTCAAGTAGAGATGTATACCTTAAAGGTACTAATCAAAACTAAGACTCATTAAAAATATTAGTGTCAAGCAGCCATTGGTTCGAGAGTCATTGACCTGTAAACCCAAACATAGTAAACAGTGGCGCAGCGAACTTAAATCGTATTCGAAGCACAAGATATTTTTAGCGCCCCTCTATTCGAAAGCCATATAATATGTAAAATATACCCGTTTGGCACACCTTTGTGAGGAACGCCCTTCTTGCACCCCCACACTACGCCACTGATAATTAAAACTGTAAGTCATATTTCAGAGTCTGATTTTTCTTTAAAAAAATGATCTTTAAAAAAGTTTAATAAAACTTTTTATTTTAACTAACGTTTGGCGCCAAATTTTGAAAGCCCCGGTTTTTTAATGCTTTTTATTTAAGTCATTATAATGCTAATTTTTTTTAATTTATTAAATTTAGTAAATAATTACACGTAAAATATTTTTTTATAATTTTTATTAATACTCTTTTATATCACACACAAATCAATTTATAAAATAAATTATAATAAATAACATGTTTTATTAAATTAATGACATGAAATTATTAAAATAATGTTCTCAAATTAATCTCTTCAGTGTAGAAAATTGGATTCCTATGCGGAAAAATGAATGGAGGCACTTATGAAAAATTAATTTTATTCGTTTAAATGTAATTTTATAAATAAAAAATCATTAAATATTTATTCTAATTTATACAGATATCATTTATGTATAGGAGAATGCGTAACATCGGGTATATTTATTGATGGTGAGTTCTAAAAAAAATTTTATTTATTAAAAAAACCATAAAAAATAATATTCTTTAAAATAAAATGTAAAAATAATTATAAATTTACTTGTAGAAAAGTAAATTATAACTGAACTTATAATATTTTTCTCTCTAAAAACTACTGGTGCACTGATAAAAAATTCTACTGTAATCTACGATAAGTAAACTTTTTTTTTTCTTATAGTGTAGCTTTTCTTAACAGTGTATTGAAGAAAGTAAAACGTATTTTATTTTCTACTTATTTGTAGTAAAATTTTAATTTATCGAAATATCTGTGAATTCTTTTTCTTGATTTCAGGAAAATTTTTTTCAGTGTGTTATATTTTTAATGGTGTTCAAAAAGATCTCGTTTGCGAGACAATGGAAAACGAGATCTCGCATATCTCGCATATCTCGCATATCTCGCAT
>AGDA01053962.1:0-11151 GCA_000281935.1 Mengenilla moldrzyki | reverse complement strand
ACCAAAAGTCATTATTACTCCATCCTGACTTTTTTCTGTGACATACGGTGTAAAAATCAACTCTAAAAATGCACAAAATAGTAGCATTTATCACTGCATCAAAGAAACCCTTACTTTTTCGTGGTATTTTTTGGCTAAGTGGTTCATGCATTAACCGTTTTCTTGGATTCTTCGACATCATAACTTTTATAAAAAATAGACAATTTAAAAAATTGGCGGTTCGGAAACGTTAAATAACCACGTGACGAAAGCCGTTTTTTTTTGTTTTCTTATCAAAAAACACATGCGCAATTTACTATGCTCTGTGTGTAGTATTTTTATTCTGTTCTGTGTAGTGATAAGAAATATGCGGCACGTGGTTTCGGCGTTCTGCATTTGATAATTGGTAGCCGATTATGAACGTACAACAACTAAATGAAATTAAATCACAAATTATTAAAACGAGGTATAAAATTTTATTATTTTTACTTTTAATTTTTATTTTATTCGAACAATTTTTTTGGGTCTTTTTAGTGATTTATTTGATCAGTTACGTCTTTCTCGGAATCAAAACAATGAATTAAAGTTACAAATCAATCATATTCAAAAAGAGAATAAAAGATTGCTGGAAGTTAAAGAAAATTATATGAATAATTTAGCTCGATTTGAAAACATGCTAATGGTGATTTTAAATTAGTTTTCATTTTAAACTTGTTAAAAAACAATTATGGCTATATTCATTTTAGGAAAAAAAGGATTTACAAGAGAAGTATGATCAGTTAAGGGCAGAATTCGATACTCAGAAGTCAGCGCTTGAAAAAAATTATCAGTCACTTTTATTAAAAAATCAACAATTGGAATTCAGTTTGGAAAACTCTAAAGTCCAGGAAAGCGAGGACAAAGACAGTGATGCACTATCAAAAATTTGTGATAAATTGAAAATTGATAACAAAAAATTATGTGAAAAGTTTAAACTTCATGAATTCGAATATAAGAAATTAGAGGAAAGTTTAAAAAGTAAAATTACAAATTTAGAAATCTCTTTAAGTGCTCTGCAAGCAGAACACAATAATTGTATTGAGAAAATGGAACTTGTAAAGAAACCGGAGGCAGATTCTGACTTAAATGATAGTTTGCAACAGTTAAAATATGAAAATAACATGTTATGTGAAGAAATAAAAATCTTAAAGGAGCAAAATGAAAAATTAAATGATGATTTGACGAAACGTACAGAAGAAAACGAAATGTCAAAAATCTTTTCTGAAATGATTACAAAAGTAACTCCGTTGTCACCGTTATCACCATTATCAGCCGATGAGGAAATTGAACCGTCTAATAAGTCTGAAGCACAACCGAAAGTAAACACGGTGCCACCTTCACCGAAATTAAAACGAAGATTTTCTGTGAGACCGAAACGAACTACGTTGCGATTCCGGCGACGGAATGTTACCAAAGTAGTAAGAGGCCCAAACCAATTAGAGGTTTACTTGAAGCCGGGTGATAAAGATGTGATTTTTGTGGACAGTAATGACTCTGTAAATGGTCACCGATCTAAGCGATATTATGAATTTAAAGATGTTACAGATTTTTATAATTCTTACAAACGTAATATGGTGTTTGCAAATTCAGGTTTTACACCTGCCTGGTCACCAATGTACTTTATGAATCCTAATCCAAATTGTTGCCAGTTTATGCCAATGTTAAATTTGGGCAATTTCTGTTGCCATAATGGTTCAATAAATAGTTCCTGTGATAGTATTAAAAGTTAGTTTTGTTTTTTAATATATTTTATACTTTATTGTTTCGTGTCCATTTCATGTGAACGTTCAAATATGTTTTTGACTAAAAATCTTTTTGGACAGTTTTAAAAATTATTAATGTTACTTAGGCAGTAATATGGTACATTATTGTATATAAGTTTTAGTGCTCGTTTGAAATTCATTTCATACGGTTATATAAGTATTTAACAGCAATGTTAACATATCCGCGTCCATTGACGTGAATTCGTCTCATTCAAAATTTTTTCTTGGTTCTAGCTAACATGAATTATCTTATATTTGCTTTAAAGGAAGCAAGAGCATTCAGTCCTTGTTATAATTACTAACTCTGGTCAAACAAGATTAAAATAAAATTGCTAATACAAGTTCACTTAACGTTAAGTTTTCAATACTTCTTTCAGAAATCAAGAATAAACGAAAATACCGGGTTCGAATATGCTAATTTTACTTTCAACACAGATTCATAGATTGCTAAACTTTTGTTATACTTCACATTAAAGTTAATCTCGTTGCTTTAGTTCTTCTGTAAATGATTTGGATTGTTGTTTATAATAGTTTTTATACTATTATTTTTATTCCACTTTAGGCTTTAAAGGAAGTTGAAGAAACAATGATAAGAATAATTCTCGTATTTATTTTTTCTGTAATCGCTCTCGATGAAAAAATTGTAAAAGGTAAAGAAAATGCTGTCAACAATTACACTGATAAAAATATCTACTTAATATAAGACTAAATTCCTTACGATTTCAACACAAAAAATATTTGTGTGAAATTTGATAGAATTCTTCTGTTATTTACACTATTTGTTTTCAAATTAATTTCTTTTCCTATATTATAAGTATATTTCTACTTGCATCATAGACATTTTCTGTTTGCTCCGAAATCGTGAAGAATTATTCTTATATTCAGTAGATATTTTTATTGGTATAAAGAACTTTCGTCGTTTTATTGAAAAATCTAAGAAAAACATTAACAAATTGTAACATGCGAATTTCTTATCTAGCATATTTTTTATATATTTCTCTATGAACGTACACATTATTTTCGTATTTTTAAAGAAATGAAATTATTTTAAAAATAAATTTTTTATGTTAAAATTGACTGTGTGATGAATAAATGTACATGAAACAATTACACATTTTTATAATAAACGTATCTAGATTACAAAATATTCAAATAAGGAATCATAAAATTAATTAATGACTCAAAAATAATAGAAATTTAATAAATTATTTGTTAAGTCAATGTGTGTAATTTAGTTAGTTCTTTTGACAAGTAAATTATGTATACGGAAAATTCGTATTGATTATACAAAATTAAATTGAAATTTTTGTTTTTTTTTTTTTAGATATGGATAATGAACCAGAAGAAATCAAAAGAAGATCCAAGTCCAATAAAATATTTATGAATGGCGATAAGACTGAAAATGTTAATTTTGTTTCTAGAAGTAAAACTTCAGTTTTTTTTTGTTTTTTTTTTTTTTTAAATCATATTTTTAGATTCTCAAAACAATATAAATCATAATATCCAAATGAGTTTTGATAATATTAACAGCGAAGTTGAAGATATTGTTGATAATGATTTTATTACTGACTGTGATAATGAAATTGTTACATTACCGGAAACTACTAATGATGTCACAAGTAATTTTTTTAATATTTACACTATATAATAAAGAAATATACTGAACGAGTTTTAAAAAACAACACAATAAATCATTTTAATATGTTATTAGACAATTGGGTGTTATGTAAATTTATCAAAATTTAACCAATAGATCACTTTATTGAATTGGTATATTAACACATTCGCGACGGGGCGTTGCTGGCTTCGCGTACTGTGGGTACAGGCCGTTTTTTGTCAATTGTAATTAATATTTCTGAATTAAATTTTAAGGAAGGAAGCATAGAAATTGTTTATACAATATATCCAGTAAAACCTAACTGAAATTTAGTTTTGTTTTGATATTTTTCGAAGAAATTTTATTTGCATCTTTTTTGCTTTGGAGGAAATCGAAGACTTACAATCATTGTCTAGAACAGGGTTTCTCAACGGGGGCCATATGGCCCACGTGTGGGCCACAGTGTATTTCAAGGGGGCCACAGAAAGGAAAATTAAAATTAATGGGCCACCAAACTTTTTTAGGGGGCCACAAAATATTTTACCACAAAATTAATTTAAATATTCTACTAAAAATATTTTAAATATTTTTTACTTTATGGTTGTATTTAGCGTTCACGGAATTGCAATATTTTTTCGTATACGTATTACAGCACAAAGCAATAAATAATTTCTCCAAATAACTCATTCTACTTTAGTTTCTCATAACATCGCACGTTGTTTTGTGATAAATCTTTTAAATTAATTTTTTATACATTGTAGGGGTAGTTTATAAAGAAACTAAATATTGTACTTATCAAAAAAGGATACATAGCATGACAGGAGCTTAAGGTAAAATGCTACAGTTTTGAAAGATGTAGAATACAATTTTTTCCACATATTTTAGAAAAAAAGTTTACTTTTTCTAGTATTTAGTAGTTTTTACTAATAAAATCTAATATGATTAAAATGATATATTATCAAATAAGCGACATCAAAAAAAGAGCCAGATATAAGAAAATTGGTTGGTTTATATCAAGCAGAAGGATAATATTGAATAAAAATTTTTTTATGAGAATTTTAAGAAATTTTACGAAAATTAAAACACTTTTTTATATTGCACACTTTTATCTGTGTACATACTTTTTGTATTATAATAAAAAAATTAATGCATTTTTTACAAATGAAAAAGGGGCCACACATACAAGCATTTTTCTTTAGGGGGACACGAGTGAAAAAAGGTTGAGAAACGCTGGTCTAGAATATATACTTTATCTCATGGTCTATGTATATGTCTGTCGGTATCCACTACTAAATTGTTAGATTTTGTAAAATATGCCAAAATAAAGTATTTTAAATTTTAAAAATGACATTTTTAATGAATAGTTAAACGATAACTTAAATGACGCCTTTAGGCGTCATTTAATGTTAGCAAAAGAGTAAATTTTTTTTCTGCTAATCCAGAGTTTTGTACTAAGGCAGGAGTGGGCAAATTCTTTTAAACGGGGGCAAAAATAGAATTTTTAAATATTTTTCGACAAATAAGACTCCACTGTGCATGTTGTGTACACGCGAATATTTTGGATAGTTTTTGCTTATTTAAATTTTTTTATAAAAACATTACAAGTATTATTTTAAGGCTATTAGATAAAAAAAGTTGACAGTCAATAAAAGAGTAGTAATAATTGCTAATTTCAACAAAATCACATAAAAAATTTTAATAAAAGTACATGTGGAATTTTTTAATGGATCGGATAAAATGAGCCGTGGGCCGGATCCGACCTGCGGGAGAGCCTTTGTCCACTCCTGTACTAAGGTGTAAAAACTATCATTTAAAGGTTCAATTCTTATGTTTTCGTCATTTTAATTAATTCATGTAATTATTTCGTTTTTATATGATAAAAATTTGCAGGCTCTACACTTTTGTCTAAACTAATTTCGAATACAAAAGCGTTTACTCTTACTATTGTTTTTATTGTAAATATGTTATTGCCAATGTCAGTTATATAATGAAAAGGTCAAATATTGTATTCTGAAAGCATTTTTTGTGCAAAAAAATACACTAATTGGGATTTTAATTCAATATTATTTATGTTAACAATTTGGGGTTTGTAAAATATTTTACGTCTGTATTAATGAAATTAAAGTATGATTATTTTCATTTTTTTTACAAATTATCACTCTGTTATTATCATACAATATAAAAAACATTGATAAATATGAAACAGATGACTTGAAAAATTTATGAAACAAATTGTTGAGACATTACAAATTTAAAAGACCATATTTATTTTGAATGAAGTAAATTAGTTTTTAGAAAATATTTTGTATTGTGCGGTAAAATTTAAGATTCAAAAGAGGCTTTCTAGTAATTTGTGGTTGAATTAGATGTTATGTTTAAAAATAATTATATATCTATTTTTCAAAAAACTTTAATTTTTCTAGTTGATGCCGGCAACACTACACCTATTCAAAATACACAGGATACGCAATCGGAAATCGAACCGGTTGAAAATCAGAAGTCAATAAAAAAGCGTAAACTGTCTAAACTGTCAAAATTTCGTCGGAAAGTTACCTTATTAACAATGAACAATAAGTTAAAGTCAGATGTGAACCAAAAGGTCAAGTTAAGGAAAATTAGTAGAATTAATACTGATGCAATTACTAATAATAATAATAATGTGAAAAAAATTAATTTGTTAATAAAACCTATTAATGTAAAAAAGAATGAACGAACTGAAGGATTTAAAAGACCGATTAGGAAAAGACCAATATCCGATAATGAAAGTAATTTAAATTCTGTAACGGAAGCTAGTGGTGATAAAAGAATTAAACTTGATTCAGTTACTTGTGACGATTTAAACACCAATGAGGAAATGGGAACCAGCGTAAAACAAACTGTTGTTGCAAAAACGTTTAAAAAAAGTTGTTAATTTTCGTTTGATCTTTATTTATTTATTTATTTATTTACTTTCAGATAAGAGTAATCTTAAATTATTAATTAATGAATTTTGTGATTTGATTGTAAATGACACGTCTAAAATGGAAGATTGCCTAGTAAATATATGCGAAGTTAACGTTGAGTTGATTTCAAAGTAACTACTAATGTTTATTGAGTTGGTTAAAAAGTCTCCTAAATTTTATATTGGAATTTTGGATTGAAAAAAATACGTTTTTTAATGCTTTAATGGCATCTAATAATAATAATCTAATCTAATAATAATTATACATTGGAGTATCTACATTTAACCGCAATACCTATAAACAATTAATTTAGCCTTGTTTAAATATCATAGTCTTATGACGATTTGTCTTTTAATAGAACAAAAATTGAATTACAAAATGGTTAGACACTGTTAACGAAAATGGCAAAGAACGATTATGAGCTGAGAAAATTGATTTCAAACGAAACATGTCAGCGTTTGTTTAAGTCAACATAACGCCGCTTTTAGGTTTTTTTTATAAAAAATGAGGGTTAAGTTACAAAATACTAATAGTAGCTGCTGATATTGATTAATTAATAAACATTGATAATAATGATGGAAACATAGTGGCTTTATTTAGATGAGCATTTATGTTTTTTTTTACATTCGAATTTTCATTTATAGGCAGCCTTATTTATATTTTTTAGTATTTAAATCTTTTTACGTTAAGAATAGTTAAAATGAATTGCATAGACGGTTATTGAATATTTATTGAAATTATCTAATGACTCTATTGAAATGATTACTATTGTATATAACAGGCGAGGCCAACACGTCGACCGCAAAAGCTTTGAAAGTAGCCCGCCAAGCTCAAACTAAACAACTTGCTTTACTTAAATTTTATGTTTGAAAATGTAAGTATACTTGAAAGCATAATAACACTTTTCAGTCTGATCTTGAACTAGGCCTCAATGTTTAAGATGGAGATTTATGAACCAATGAAAACATCTTTTTTAAACTAGCAACAGTTTATGGCATGCTTATAATCTCCCGTGAACTACTTTTTACTGAGTAAGTCGCCCTTAAGGATTAAAAGTTTGGCCATCCCTGGTATTACACATATATTACTTTTAGTCTTCATTTCATAGTCGATAGGTTTAAGCTATAAACACTATTTTTTGTTTTCTTTGGTGTTCATATTATATGTAATTTTATGTTTGAGAGTTTTAACCAATTCCATTTTTTTAATTTTTTTATTTAATATAACTTTTGTTCAGTTGCATTATTGAAATTTTGGCCAAGAGCAAGGAGACAAAAGTGGACAAATCTTATACACCACCAGCTCCAATGTTGACGGTTTTGCAACAGAAATTAATCTTATTAGTGAGTAAACTGGAAACTAAAGGAGTTTTAGGATTATTTGATCATTGTCTTAAATTTATAGAGAGAAAGGTGTATCAAAAACCAAGTATTGACGTTTTATTGAACTTAACGAGGTCAGTATATTCTTTTATTAAAAAAAATATTAATTTACATATGCGTCATACAAATAGAATAAACAAAATAATCTCTTTATTTTTATTAGTGAAGGAAACTTTCCTCTGACCTGTATTTCACTTAAAATTTTCAACATTTGACATATTTATATATTTTTATATATATTTTATGTATATTATTGATGTAAAATTTCAATATTCAATTAAATTAATATATGATATATATTAAAACAAAGAATTTAATAACAAATTACATAATTCAAACAGACTATTCGTCATGAATGTAAAGCTTTTCATAATTATACAATGTAGGCTATGTTCCTCAATTTTCTTATTCGCTGTTATGACTTTTAAAATGGTCTGAGTTTTACTAGCCATTGATCACGAATTTGTATAGTAAAATAATTTTACGCAATTACTTTTGTTATTTGAAGATTCAAAACCAAATAAGTCAATAAGAGTATGACGAACAACAAGCCTATTAAGCATAATTATAAAATTCCGTGAAATATTAATTGCTTAAAATATGTAGAGTTACTCATGTGTGAATAACTTTACATTAAATATATTACATGAAATTTTATCGCTTATAATCATACTTAAAATTAATTTCTCTCTTATATTTTTACTTTATTTAAATCACAAAATTGATGTTAGAGTTTAATTTTTTATATGACGTACTTACTTTTTTAAAATTTAGTCAAATGATTAAATTGGTCCAATGACATATTTAAGACTCATTTAAATATGTAAGAATAAAAATTAAAAGGCGAAAGATTTAATTGCTTGAAACTATAATAATGGTTATGTTGAACATCGATTAAATCTATTATAAGTCCCTAGCAAGTAAGACTTAATGGGACTTATTTCTTGTAATTTAGTAATTAATAACTACTTTTTAATTAGATTTTTTATGGCAATTTGCAAATTAAAACAGGATATTTACAAAATGAGATTGTTTTGTTTGAATTCAATTTATTTTTTGAATGATTCATCTGTTCCAGTTTTATATTTGGTCTTTACACAATGGTCGGAAATTTTACCAAAAGCAACATTTACTAAAGGTAAACTTTGTTAATTCCTTTCAATTCCTTGTTTAGAATTGTTTGTTTTATAGCAGAATTATGTATTTTACACTATTAATTTAAAAGTGATTCTTATAGACCAAGAGTGATGAAAACGTTAACCGCGGCCGACTGGTTGACCCCAAAGGTTTTGAAAGTAGCCCGCAAGGATAAAATTAAGCAATTTATTTATTAAATTTGTATTTGAAAATGTAAATATACTTGAAAATATAAGAAAACTTAAGTACGATTCTAAACTAAACCTCAATGTTAATAGTAGATATATGCTGATCAATCAAAACAACGTTTTGAAACGTGTTCATAGTCGCCCGCGGCTTCTTACATTTTGATACTATATTTTTACAAAAATTATACAATTTTTAAAAGTTTTTTCTGTGTAAAATAAGGATAGTTCTCATTACATTTAGTAGAAAAATTAAGAAATCTTTTCTAATACATTTAAGTAAAAATTTCTTACACTTCCCAAACTCTTTTCCACTAGTTACATATAGTGTCAGAATTTCAACTAAGTGTAAGTATCTATTTTTATGAGTGTATTTTTTTTTTTAATTTTAAGTCGAAAATATCAAATTCACTTGTAAAACTTTAAAAATTACACCCTTTAACTTTTTGAAAAATAAAGTTAAGTTTACAATTTTAATGGTTGGAAGCTTTTCGCAGAGTCTAGTAAAATTTTTCTGTGTACCGATGCTTGTCAGCTAGACCAGTTATTAAGAATTGCTATTATAAATAATATTATTACTTTAAAACAAAAGTGTTTTAACCTGCGGACCTTTTAAAAATTACTTGCGGTTTAGTTAAAGTTTTGGACTTCTATATTATTTCAAACTTTTTAAAAAATCGACTAAATCATCCGTTAATATTAAAAAAACATCGAGTAAAATAGAAAAAAGTATAAATTTGAATAATTTGTTGTTTTATTTTGATATGTGCAACCCACACCTCAGTTTAGTAAATTGTTACTTGACGTACCAACCAATTTGGGTTAAACATCTTTCGTTTAGAATCTTAAAAAAAAAACAATTCTTTTTTACTAACAAATGAAATATTAATTTATTTAAAATTATAGATTTGCCGTTAATTTGGTTAATTGTTTATTTTATTAAAACTCGAAATATTAAGTCATCTGTTTATAATTTACTCCCACTAAAGAAGCTGCTTTTAAATTATTATGGATACAACGAACAAAGATATGTGATGGAAGATCTGTTTGCGAAATTAGTTGAATTTTACAAAGGTTTGTTTATTATATTTTTTAAAAATATGTATTGAAAAATCTTATTTTTTAGAAAGCAGTACAAAATGTACAGAATTGAGTATAGCGATTTTGTGTAAGATTGAAAAAGCTGATTGGGTAAAAAAACAAATAACTAAATTCCTGATTCCTCTTGCAAAAAATAGTAGTGATAATAAAGTACACAATTTTATCGAAAAAATATTAATACAAATATCAGATGAAACGTTTTATAAGGAATGCATGAGTATAATTAAAGAAAAATCTGTATAAATTTTTTTTTAATTGTTTGTAATTATAAAACTTTATAGGCTGATTAAAAACTATTACCTAGCTGCCAAAGTAAGTATAATTTATTTTAGTAATCAAATTATAAAAACGAAAAGTTTTTAAAAATTCTAAGTGCATAAATAAAAAAAATACAAACAAACGAATTGATGGGTTTTATATATCCTTTAGAACAGCTTTTATACAATTACATATCTTCAGTTAATGTGTGATGTTTCTTTTTAATAAAGAAATCGTCAGTTATATTAAAATTATTTTTATAATTAATATCTTTATATCGATATATTAACAAATAGGCAAATTTTTGTTACGTTTATAATTTTCAAATTTAACGAGAATGTCTATAATCCATTTGTAACACTTTTTTAAATTTAAATAAATAAATTTTGATTATTAAGCATAACGAATAACTTAAGATTTGTCAAAGCCTATGTTGAACGCACAGTTTCATCTATACAAAATAATATTGTATATTGCTTTTCATATTAGTGCAGTTATTAAAATTTAATTTGTTTTGTATTGGAAAAGCTTAAAATTCAACAGGCTTTTTAAAGGACCGTAGAATTTTAAATAAATTATTATCAAACACCACAAAGTGATGAATTTTTATGTAAAAAAATATTCTTGAGGCATTATTTGCCACTGTGGTACTACTACATTATTAAAAAATACTTGAAAATGTGCAAATAAAACTTGACCTTAAAGCAGGGGTGGGTAAAAGCCAGCCCGCGGACCGGATCCGGCCCTCTTGTTTACTTTATCCGGCCC
>AGDA01053956.1:0-15987 GCA_000281935.1 Mengenilla moldrzyki | reverse complement strand
AATCTCAAATTATCTTAATTAGGATTTTCGAAAACAGCTTACGTTGTTAAATATAAAAAAACCCAGTGGTCTCTTTCTATATTCATTATTATTTTAAAATTCAGGCAATTCAATTTATTAAAGTTAAAATTTACAATAATTTTTAAATTTAAATATGTGATGTTGTCAACATGTCAATAAAAATTGCCATATATTTATATAAGAAAAATATAAAAAATTAACAAATATATTCATTTAAAATTTAAGTAAATATAGTAAGCTTTGTTTTTTAATTTTTTTCACATTCTGGCACAATTTTTTTACAACTTGATACCGGACTATTGCCTGCATTTAAGAAATACTGTTCAAAAAACTAAAATACAGAAATGTGCATCTCATTCCAAAAACATAGCTAATCTCATAAGTATACTTAAAAAGAGGCGTCCGATCTAAGGAGATATTTTTGCGTGAATTATTTTAGATTATTAAAAACTTTTTAATTTTTTAAAAACCCATGTTTTTTTAATTTTTGCAGTGGAAAACAAATTTTTATTTAAATTAATGAATAATATAACTCTACTTTTAAAGTAAAACCACTTTAAAAAATTAATATATTAAGTTTTAAATTTAAAATTTAAATAAGAGTTATAACTTAAAAAGTTTCGACAAAAACTTTATACTTAAATGAAAATTAATTTTGTTAAAGTAGAAAATTATAGGTAGGGGAGAAAATAATTAAGTCATCAATTTCAATTTCGAATTTTTCACAACTTGTACAAATGGTTCATTATTTTCTTTATAAACTTTTTTAAAGTTTCGAACTTTTTTTTTTATTTTTATATTTTTTTACACATCTGTGATTAACAATTTACGCTTTAACGTAAAATTTAGCATTTAAATTTTATTCAAATTTATAACTGATTTACTATTTTAGATCTTTTATATTAAGCGAAATTAAATAATTTCATTTTATTTCAAAAGTCTTAATTTCACCAAATTTAATTTGAATAAAGAAAATATACGTCGTTTAAAAAGTAGAATAAAATTAGCCAACGCGATAAATTTTCAAAAAAAAGTGCCGAAATTTTCTAAATTTTTTATTTACACAATTAATAAATTTTAAATATATTTCCATAATTTTATTTCATTTATTCTTATACAAAAAAATTGTCAAAATCATTTTCAACTTCTTCATATAATAAAATTATGTATATAAATTTTTTAAACATTTGACTTTTTCAAAAGTTCTGTGAATTTTCTAAAAAATAAATATAGTAAGCATTACTTATTCACCTATAATGGTGTTGGTGCTATGAAGTAGTTTTCATAACAGTATGAGAATTTAGTTTTCAATATCTGTTTGCTCTTGCTTGCATTAGAAACAAACTTAGTAAATGTGCTTAGTATAACAGCTGTAGTAACGATTAATAACAAAAGGTAATATTTTTTATAAAATTTTTATAAGATTTATAGATACTTTTCTGTTAGAAAAGTTAGTAATGTTTAATAAAGTTTTCTAACAGAATGTATTACCTTTTGATAACAATAGATAAAAAAGTTTCTATAATATTTTAATATCAAATAAGAATTTTTTTAGCATTTTTTTATAAACAGTTTATTAGTTGATATTAACTTAAGTAGCACTTTTCTTTATTGCATATTTGAGTATTTTTTGATATGCCATTATAAACTTGTGAACACATTTATTCAAATAGATTTTATACAGTGTACTGGAAGAGTCAATGTTCACTATAGGTATTAACTTTTTTAGTAATCTTAGTAACTTTTTCCATAAGCAGTAATAAATTTTTTTCTCAGTGGTTATTGAAATTTTATATTAAATCGTTTTACATAAACAATTATTATTAACAATACTAGCATAAATAAACATTTTTAAATTGATAGCATAAAAATAAAAAATATTGTTTCTAAACATCTGTTGCAACTAAATTTCAAGTAAAATTTTGAATTTAGTAAAATTATTTTTGTAATATTTTATTAATAAAAAGTTTGTCTAAGGACAGATGTAATCATCATTGATTTGCCATTAACACTAAACTAGCAGCTAGTAAACTGTGGGCTTTCATCAATAAGAAATAACGTTCCTTTAAGTGTTAAGCCATCATTTCATCATTAATTAATAAGTATTATACATTTATATTAAAAGAATTTTGAATAATGTTAATTTTCTTCATTTGTTAAAAAAAATTTAAATAATTTTTTTTTGTTAAAATTTTTGAACATATAAAAAAATATATAATTAGTTTAATTAAAATTATTTGAAAAGTCTACATATTTTTTTTAAAATAAGTTTAACGAAAAGTTTATTATCAGTTAACAAAAAAAAATCATTATAAAAAACTCTTTGAGATTTAGAGATAATGATGCTATGATAAAAATACATAAGATAAAAAATTATCAATGAAAAGTTACAAAGCTCACTCTCGATACCATCAAGTTTAAAAGTAAGGTCGACGACTTTGTACACAGTAGACTATGTTAATCAGAGCTTTTTTTTGTTTAGTAGAAAAGCATAATTACTTTAAGAATTAAATTCGCTAATTTTTTTAAAACTAAGTATTTATAATGATAAATATTCAACCAACTTTATGGAAAAAGTGAATATTGAACTTTTCATGTGTTATTTTATATGAATATTTTATAAAATTATTATCGTGCCATTTAGAAATTTATTGAAACAGTTATAAAAAACAAACCTGAAACTTTTTATTTTTTAACATATAGATTTTATAGGAAAAAATATCGTGATTTTGCAAAAATATGATCTCGTCTTATAATAATTTTATGAAAAAATCGAAAAGTACAAAGCAAGTTACTTTATTAACCCTCAAGACTTGCTTTTTTAAGCAAGAGCAACGTCATTATTCCATAATTTAACATCATTATTTAATCCTCCTCTGAAGCAATCGTCATGACAACACATCTAATCTTTTGATTTAATTTAGCTATGCATTAGGTCTTATTTCTGTAATAGATCTAATACTCAAACTATTCTAAAAAATCTTAGTAGGTCTTAGTTTCGAGATAGGTCATATTTTCGAGGAAACGTGGTAAGAGAAACAATATAACATTTTTTATATATTCTTAAATAAGTAATTCATTATAGAAGAGTTATGGAAACCAAATTGTAATATTATATAACTTATATGACAAAAAAAAGAAAAAACTTTTTTAATTTTTATATTTAGGCTATCTTTGAAAACTTCATCATAATCAATTTTTTATGAATGATTAAGGATGAGCATTCAATGAATTATTATCGTTTTAATTAATTTTCAAAAATGGCTAAATTTAAAGATGGAGGATGATTAGGTTTTTGAAAACAGCATTAGTATTTTTTAGTTCAGTATTCAATTCTTTGCTGGGTAGCTTAATTAAATATTATGAAAATCATTTAAAAAATTTTAGCACGTGCCTGTCTTATTGTATTATTTAAAAAGTGTCAATTTCTTATCGTGATTTTTAAATCACTCTTTAAAAACTTCTAAATTCAAAGTTAAAATACGTAAATAAAAGAGCAATAATAGTCTAAAAAACATGCCTATAAAAGAAGAAAATCATAAGTATAATTTTCTAGTCTCATAACTTAATTATAACTATCATAATCACTTCTAAATAAATTTAGATAATTTACTCATTTTTTTATCAATATTTTTATCTGTAAGCTAACCGGAATTTAAATTATATTAGTATTGTGAAATAAAAAATAAAAATACAATATTATCTTCTTTATTAAATTACTTAATATTTTAATTAATAACTTAAAATTTATATTCAGATATTTTGAAATTTATTCATCTGAATTGAGAGTTGAGAAAACTCAATCATTTATTATGTATACATTATGGATTCATACAATTATTGAAAAACCCAGTGTCGTTAAAATAAGCATAGTTTAACTTTTTATAATGATTTGAAAAATTGCAAAGGATATCGTTTTATCAATGCGCGTAGTTGTTCTGTTTTATGTACAAAGGATAACAGTCGAAAGTAAATACGGTGTTTAAGGGTCTTTAAATTGGAAAATGTGGAAAATTCATTTGATAAATGATGATAAATTGAATTTCGATGTAGTCGAAACGATTAAATTTATGAAAACGGTTTTAGTGTCAAGAAATTATCATTTTTCTACGACTCGTTTTTGATCGTATTCAATATTTAAATGACGTTTAAAAGCTATCCAAAAGACTTGAAATTGAATTAAAATTTTTGATTATTTCGGAGGTAAAGGTCATTAGAGTGTGGTTGATAATAATGTATTTTGGAAATTTTGTGGTTACTGATCGTGTATTATATCAACACTTGATTTCTCTATAATTTTAAGGGTCTGGAAGTATAAACCGCATTTAAATATACTCGGAAAGCTAATATTTTTTTCCATTTTGTTTAGATAGCAAAATACAATTTTCATTCAAATTTTAATTTATACCATATGTATTTGTTTGCATTTCGTATCCATCAAAGCTCCAAAAAACATTACTATGTAAAGTTTGTGTTATTTAGAGCTATGTTAAATAATTTATTTGCAATGTAAAAATTTCTACTTACTTTTAAGTACAAATCTACTTGAAATTGGGCATGTAACATAAATTCGTAAAAAGTTACTAAAAATTAATTTTGTTTTAGTATTTTTTTAAAATGATAAAATAGTTATTTTAAAAAAGGAAATATTTTTCATTACATTTTAAAATAATAATAAATTTGTTATATTTCTTGCTAAAGTATTTGAAAATTTTGCTCACGTGTTTAAATTATTTTTTATCCAGATGAATTGAAATTTGTATTATTTAAGTCTTCCGTTGTCGTAAATTCTGTTTAGAATAAAATAAAACTATATTTTTAAATTTTATTTTATATGCATACAAACATCATGATGTTGTCATCTTTTTAAATTATTCTTTATAAACTTGACTTTGTTCTGTGTTTGATACTAATTAGTAATAAATCAACTTCTAAATTGATTTCATTTTTTTAACTACTAAAGGAATACAGATACATACAGTATCCATTTTCTAAAATTGAAAAAAATAATCTAGAAATTTAAAATAAACTCCTTTTTATGAAGTTTACTATATTGTTTCAAATGACTCGTACAATGATTTCTAAAACAGTAAAGATGTATGTTTTATTCAACAAATCTAATCACGAAATTGATTCGTACTTTAACAAAATGATTCTTGTGCACATTTTAAAATTTCTATTTGCTTTAAGTATAAATTTATTTAGGTTTGAGAAAAACAAAACTATATTATTAAAAATATGTATAAATATACTTATTTTCTGCAACATTAACACATAAGTTTTTCTATGATATTTTTTATAAAATTAAAACCCTTTATACTACTCTCAAAACCAAGTAGAAATTTTTATCCCCGTACATTTAATTCAAATTATTACTTGGAATATTATTCCATATGTAAATTAAAAGAACAAATCACTAAAAGAGCATGTCTACGTAGATGAAAATTTTTACTTATTTTAAAGTAGATATCTACTTGAAATTAAGACAAGTTAAGTTATGCTCTTAAAAAAAATGTAGTGGGGAAAAATTGACGAAACCCAATAAAAAAAAACGAAAAAGATTAAATGTTTATTTTTTGCAATAAGAAATGTTTAAAAATAATTAAATTTTAATTTAAATCAAAAAAAGAACTTATTTAAAACAAATAAATTTGCTTTTACTAAGGGCGACATCGAAAACTCATCTAATTTTTGATTTTAAATTTAAAAATAATCTATTTTTGGATTTATTTGTTTAAAAACACACCGCGTTTTAGTCAGGATCGATTTGAAGCCATCTTGAAAATTTTGGAGTTATTAAAAATATTTTAGGATAGATTATTTGCAATCTATATTTTTATAAAGAAATTAAGATCAGAACTTTTATGTTAGAATTTTATTAGTGGGCAAAAACTATCAAAGGTCGTTCCCGCAGAAATCATTGGACAGGATCAATGGACAATTGGTCCAAATTTTCGCATTAAATGAAATAAAAAAATCACAAAACTTAAAAAAAGTCCAACAATTTAAATTGAAACTCCCAAAAAACTAAAGTGCTATTCGAAAACTGCATTTCATCCCAATCAATCTGATATAAATTCGTAATAAGTTTTCGATGTCGCCCTAACTTTTATATCAAATTTATAAGTGTATGAATATATTTATTTTTTTCTATATAAGTATACATATATTAATTCCAGGCATATTTTTACTAAATCTTTTGATACTTGGTATAAAAACAAACTTTTTTATACTAGTTTCAAATCTAAATAAGTATTTTTTATTCTTGTACATCTTTGAAACCGGATTAGTAATTAAATAGTAAATTAAGAATGGAAGAACGTAATGCTTTATAAAGTTCTTGAAACTGAAGTCACTGTTTACGTAGAAAGTTTTTTAATCATAAATGTGATAATGTAAAAGCTTGAATGTTATTTTACAACAAAGTTTTAAAAAATGTATAACATAACAAAATAATACATTAATTTAGGCAAAATTATACACAGTTTTGACAGACTAAAACTAAAAAAATTAATCTCCTGCTGAAAAAATAAACCTTTTCATTTTTAAACAAAATTCATACTATCTACTCATAAAAAAGTTAACGTTTCAATTTTTAAGTAATGATTATTGCTTCAAAAAAAAACTAATTAATGTCATAATGTTATAATTTATAGGAGACTGTCAGAAAGATGAGAATTAAAATTATTGTTTTTTTTTTAACGGAGACAAGTTAAAAATAAAAATTTTAATGAAATCTTTATTAAAATGAGTGTCTCTTTACCATTTATTATTGGATACTATTATTTTTTTTTTAAAATAATAAAGTAACAAAAAAAGTGTCTTCGATTTTTTAAGTGGGCTTTTTTCAAAATAAATAAAAAATGTTTATGTAGATTTGAGAATCAATTTAAAAAAAGAACATTTTAAAAATCAGTTTCTTGTTTAATTGCTTCTAAATTTAAATGTTACCGCTTTTTGATTTCTTACCTCAAATTTCGACTATTTAAGTGGATTTTAATGAATTTTAAATTAATAATGGGAAAAAAATTATAACAACATATATAATACATTTTCCAAATGCTAGTATAATGTATGCTTAGAAGTTCAATTCCTCATTAATTTTAAATTAATTGATCCCAAATGAATAAATGGTGGAAAAAAGATGTCTTTTACAAATTTAACATAGTAATTTACGCAAATCTTATATTAATTTAAATAATTAATAACAACTGTTTAATCCTTGTAAAAAATTAACTTGTGTTCGCTTAATAATATTTTTTACATAAAAAAAATTATACAAAAATTAGTTCATTGATCTTCAAACTTATAATTTGTTTTTCTAATTTTGTACAAAGTGACATAAGTTTTGAAATTAATCATTTAAACTTCTTTTATAATGCACTATTTGTATTAAATTTTAATACTTGAACGCGACAAGTCTTTAAGAAGACCTTTTTGAAATTTGTAAGTGCTTCAAAATTTTACTTTTTATTATAATTTAATATTTAGTTATAATTTTAGAAAATTATTAAATTTCAATTGTTTGACTTTAAAATAACTGCTATATTTTATACTATACTAATTTTTTGAAATCTTTTAAAGAAATATTTAACAGTTAATAAAAGTTTTTAAAAAATTTTTTTAAAACACTTTTTATATTAATTAAGAGTATTTTTTATATACTTTTTGTTTTTTTTTAGTGTGAAATTTTATTATTTGCAGTCTTAATATCTTTTTTTTAATTTAAGGAAATAATGTATTAAATTTTTTGTTTTTTATGTATTATAAACATGTAAAAATTATTTAAATTAGATAAAGCTCGAAGCAACAATAAAAGAAAATTTATACAGATCTTTTATATAGTTATCATGCAGGTAAATTTTTTATCATGAAATTAAACAAGTTAAAAACCTGAAGAAAATAAAGTTGTTTTATGTGAAATTTATGAGAATCGTATTACTAGAAGATATTTGAATTTTTTTTCTGTTTTTTAAAATACGTTACACTATAAAGAGAAATAAATTGCTCTTGAACTTTTAAAAATCTTTAAGTTAATTTCGTACCATTCATTTTCTGCTTGTATATTTCTTCTGAAATTAAATTGGTAGTGAAGCTTGAAATGTTCATAATAAGAATGCTAAGTACGCTAGATTTATATATTACCTAATGTCATACATGTAAAAGGAAGACTTAATTTTGCTTTGTGAAAAATGTGAATTTTTCATCTGGTATTTTCTATTTTTACTATCTTTATAATATATAGTATGGTGTTAAATTCTTTCTTAATACGCATAAAAAATACTTCAAGGAAACCATATTGAAAAAATAGCAATTTTTTAAGTTTTTATCTTTTCTTACCAATTTATTTTTTATTTTACAAAAAAACTAGTGATAACAAAAGTTGCTTTTTTGCATATAATAAATTTACCGAATAAAAAGTATTTAAAATTAAAAATCATTAAATCATTGGATCGTAAAATATTTTTAAAGAAATTATCAGTTTCAGATTTTTGAAGTATTGAAAAATCGAAATTTTAGTCTGAGTCTAATGATTTAATTTATGAAATTGAAAACCTGTCTCTTATGTACCAAATTACTGCTAAATGTTGCTAATCAATAGTATTGTTTGATTTCCTTAATGAAGTAAGAGATTATATTCAAAAACAGGTTTTTTACTATTCATGCTTAAAGAGTGTAAAAATGAATTATTTCTAATTTATTCTTTAAATATATATATATATATATCAGTATTTTAAAATATGCTGCAGTTTTGTTGCGTAAATTAAGCCATCAAAATTTAATTTATTTTGACTTATCATTTTTTTTTTTAAAACTTCACAATTTATCAAATTATAATATTTGCTCTTTAAAATGCTTACATTTCTTTACTATTTAATTTTATTCTTTATTTAATATTATTTACACTAATAAATGAAATTTCACATTTTTAAATTTATATAATTTTTTTACAAACTTTATTTATAATGATTGAAACTATAATAAACACTGAGAAAAAATTCTACTAGAACTTTTACTTAAGCAAATAAAATTATAAAACATGTTTTCATTAGCTAAATTTTAAAAAAAAAAAATAAAAATAAAAATTGTAAAAATTAGTTTTTTAAAAAATTACCTTTTTTTAAATAAATATTCTACTAAAATTTATAAAAACGTAATTTTATTGTAACCAAATAGGATTTTTATGTAAAATGATGTTTTTAAACTATAAGGAGTTTTTCAATGTTTTAATCAAAAAATTAACTTATTTTTGTTTAATTCTGTATTCTTGAATTATAGTTTTGTTTTCAAAATTTTCAAAAAATAATATTTTAGTTAAAAAAAAACGTATTTTTTGCTTTTTTTGTCACTTAATTTGAGCCAAAATTTTTCTAAATTTAGAAGACCATTTATATTTCTTGTTTATAGCTTTGTGACAAATTTGTTATATCATAGAAATAAATATTTTTATTTTGAATATACTACCGTTTGAATGTCTACTCAATATTGCCTCAATTTAATCAAACAGAAAAAAAGTCATATTTTTTTGCCAAATTTTGCTCAGTTTTACTCAACGAAAAGCTGTTCATTTTTTGTTAAATTTTGAACTATATTTGAATTGTATAAATTTATATAAATTTTATAGATCAAATTAACCTATAATGAGTAAAACAATTCATATAGTTGACTTGAATTTGAGTAAAATTTATAAATTTGTATCTATTTTTGAAGTAACTTGAACATATTGTACATTGTAATAAACAATATAAATTAAAATTATTATTTACGTTTTGATAGTTTATAAATAAAGTATAATATAATTTTATATTCTTGTTACTTTCTTATTACACATTTCTGTATCATTCTTATTTTGCGTCAGAAATGTTTACCTCAGGCCTCATGCAGCCCACAAGTTGCGAGTTTGATACTTCTGCTTTAAAGTGTAATTTGAAAAAATTAATAAATGTGAGTATGTAATTGTACTGTTCGTAAATAAAACCGATTTTAAAAAATTAATATTTTTAACATAACTTTTTTAGTTTTGCTATTCAAAAAGGAAAACTTTGATTTTCGATAAATACATTTTCTATGAATAACTGTCGACTTTTTTATATTTATAGTTCACATTTATGCGTTTATCCAAAAAACTTATATGTAATAATCAAAAGACATTTAAAAATTATTTCTAAAACACATATAAAATAAACATTTGACATCCTCTTGTGAAATAAATAGCTGAAAAATGTGTAATAATAATTAGTAAAAATGTATATAAACAGCAAAATACATAATTGATATGATATATTCAAGAAAGCTCTTACCATAAAATAAAATGTCTTGTATTTTTTTTAAAGAAAATTATTTTTTTTTGCTTTAGTAAACTAAATTTAAATTTACTTTTTATTAAAAAAATTTCTGAATGAGAAAATTTTATTAATTTATTAGTAAAATTTTATCTCATTGATCTAAAAATAATATTTGATTTTAATTAAACTAACTAAAAGTGCATTAAGTGATCTTAAAATCAATTTCAGTATTGTCGTATCTTAGACCAGAATTTGGCTTTTTAAGTTTTATTTTATTTCGCTAAACCTCGACTGCCCTCTACAAAATTTATTCCCTGCTTTTGTACTCAAGTTTCTAACCATGTTAGTATAAAGTATATAAATGATAATTTAAATAAATAAATAAAACAAAGTACGAATAAGAAAAGTTAAAGCTAATTACAGGACTAATTACAATAAAATAAATAAATAAAGTTCAATAAAACAGTAAGAAAACTATCGTTATATCATAAGGTAGTATGTAAAAATATTATTTGTAAAAAAATTTATTATAATTTGAAATTTAGTTTAAAAATCAGATTTTTATATCAAAAATTGCAGTTAAATCACGAAAACATATTTTTAAGAATAATTTATGAGGAAATAAAATGATTAGAATTTAGGAGTTAAAAATAATCAGAATAGGTTAATAAACGAATAAGTAAAAATCGAAATAAGGAAAGTTGTAATTTTGAAATGTCGTTACTTTTTTAATTGGAAACAGTGTAAAAAACGATTGTAAGTATTGTAAAGTTCGAAGAAACAATGCCTACTTTGATAAAAGCAAAACGAAAATTATCAGGAAAATTAATGAAAAACGCGCACGACCTACAGCTTTAGTGCTTTTATCAACGGAGTAGACTTTGGTCTATCCAGTTTCGATTGTAGTGTCAGAGAGTGAGTTTAAAAACCGATGTATGTGTGAACATCCCGTTTGTTATACATTACTTTCATTTTCACCAAGAAAATGTTTTCTTAATCAACGCGAGGAAATTATTTATCAAGTAACACTTGGGTAATTTTCGACTCAGTTCTGCCCCCTGGGTCTATATATCTGTTAACACATTCAACAAATTTTATCGGAAAATCAACAAAGTGTTTTAGTTTTCTGCCTAATAAAAAAAGTTTCTTCAACGGTTCAAACTTGTTTAAACTTTACATTTAGATTCAGCACTTAAAAGTGAAATTTTAAAGTTAATTTTTAGACAGAGTTACACGGCAACAATCAAGTACAATGATCCAGTCTTGTTTACTTTTAATTTACTTTTCGACTTTATTAACTGGTAAGTTAATAATTAATACCCTTTCGAAATTGGAAAGAGAAATTGTTTGAAAGTTTTCCGTTTCATTACATCCCTTAACTTGTTTAAAATTGAATTTGGCACAAGTGAAAAGAAAACGCACACATGATATTATAAAAATTTAATAAAAGTCTGAAAAACGTATTAATAAATAATGAAAATCTGAAATGTATTTATATATGTGTACAAAAATGTGCAAATCTGCGAGCAAAAAGATATCCGCGAAATTCAAATTTTGCTACTTTTCTCCTATATGTTTATACTTAATTATTTAACGTGTGGATTTTATTGGATTTTTTCCAATAAATTTACACACTTGGAAATTTATGGGGAAAAATGTTGCTGTTGACACTTTTAGAGGTTTCTGTGCGTGTACGTCATAAGGTATGCACTTATGGAATTCTGAATTTCAAATTATTCCTTTTGTTTTTCTAACTTTCAAAGTTTTCAATTTTTCATTTTACGTACATTAAATATACATATTCATGACATATAAATTATTTCAATACTAAAAAGAGAATTATGAAGTTTGTGGTGGAGTAATATTCGATTGAAAGCAATGAAGTGTCAAAAGGAAAGTGTATTTAACTGACAGTTGTATCTGTTGTAATCAGTGAAGCACATGACAATTTTCATGTTAAATGAACAAAATGTATAAAAGACGAAATCTCTGATTAATTCTTCTCAAGTTAGATTGCGAAAAATCGTATAAAAATATTAGCAAATTATGAAACTTCGATATTAGATTCAAAGCATTGTTGCTTTGTGAAAAAAATATTGGTCAGAGAAGATTACAACGTATTTGATTTCAATATTAAAAAAGTTTTCTCCTTTTCAATTTATTATTAAATGAAAAATACTTAATAAATTTCAGTAGAATTATTATATTTTATAAACAACGAAACATGTTTTAAACAATCTTAAGATTTAGAAAAGTCTGATATTTGTTTGATTTTTTTTATTTGGTTAATTATTTTTTTGTATGAAATTAAAATTTAATTTTTTTAGCTATGATGATACACCATTTTAAAAAACATATAGCACAAAAATGATGACTAGTAGACATAGGTATTTTAAAGTGTTTTATTGAAACTGACTAACTATATCACACAGTTTTAAATATAAATATTAAATTACTAAATATGTAATGATTATTCAGAATTCGTATACAATTCTAATACTTAGAAAGTTTTTATTTCTCATATCAATCATTGATGACACGTGTAAACGTGAAATATTTTACATGAATTAATTTCAATATAAAAAGTCAGGATGTTACACGTTATATATGTTATCAATTGCTTATTATTTGTTTTAACTTCATTTTTAACACTAGATGTGGTAGGTTTCATATGAGACGTGTTACAAAATAATAAAAGAGGTACGGAATCAAAAAATTTTTATTCATTATATATTGTTAAGAGAGTGCAAAAAATTGCCGTGGCTGAAAATAAATTTTTCATTTTACTCTTACATTTGATGCACTAAATTGTAATGAGCAGAAAAGTTTCTAGAGAACATTTTGTGTCTAAAATGAGACTAAATTTGATCTTAAGTCGTCTAAAAAATATCTTTTTTTATTCCAATCATAGGAATTTCGAGACTAATTTAGATACGATTTAATCATGTGAAAAACTATATACTGAAAAAATGTTTTTTATGTTTATTTCTTATGAAATATTATATACATGTAACAAAAAACTTATACGAAATTACCTATATAGTTTATATCAAGTTATAGTTTTCAACTATTGAAAATCGAAAACTCGAGACTTTTTATCTTATTTTTTTAAGCTATATCTTTTTAAAGTATTGTATTAAAAGTAATTGAGCAATAAATATGCGAATAACTAAATTAAAATTTTATAACTTTTCATTAAATTATATTAATTTCTCTGTTTAAAAATGCCGATTATTTAAAAGAAATAATTTTCAAAGTTAGGAATAAGAAAAGTTAAAACTTTTTTACATCTTTAGAATTTATTCCGTTCGAAATTTGTGTTCGAAAAGTTGAAAAAAACTTTTCAGTAAAAATTAATATTATATGTACAACTACCCTTAAAATAGAAATTTCGTATATGCTACAGACGTGTTTTATGAATAATTTACGTATTTTGAAAATCAATAAAATAAAATAAAAAAAAAAATTAGCTACCAAAAAATCTTCTTTATCTCTCTTAAAATAAAGATATCGTTGAAAAGCATTAAGAGTAAATTAGTTTTTAAGTACTAAATACGTTTAAAATTATGATAATATTTATTAATTATAATAGAAAAAAATTTAAATTATCAAAATTATATGTTATGAAACTTTAATAAAATTAATTTTTTAACGTCGTTGAAATTTTTTTTTTAACACTGTATAAAACATTTTGTTTTAGTTTAAAAAATGATTCATTCAATTTCACATATATTTAATATGCAATGGATACTAAAATTATATTAATTTCTATTCATCACGTGAAGATTTTTAGATAAGTAAGTACTAAATTATCAAATAAATATGTTTAAAAGTTAGTAACAATTTTATAACTGTATAAAGATTACTTTTATTAGGCTGTAAAAAGCGAAATTGTGATTAAGCATAAATTATTTGATTACAAATTTATTTAGTAAATTAATGTGGATTAGGGTGTTCGTACTGTTTAAAAATTAGAGTTTTAAACGTATTAAAGAGTTGAAAGTAAAATTTAAAATGTGTACAATTTCAAATCAGTTTTTTTACAGCGAAAACTGCTAATAATGCCGTTAATAAAATAAAATAATATTCAATTTATTCAGGCTTTGAAAATTGTGTGAATTAACTGAATTGAACTCTTCATGTTTTCATATAAGTATAATTCTATTTGAATTACTCATGTCTTCTATTTATCGCGAAATTATACGAAATTAATTTTATATTCAGTTGAAATTTTCATTCATGAATCTTTCAAAATTTTCTATGTACATTTTACATCATTTACGTTAATACAAAGCAAAATGTAAAAAACATGGACATATAAAACTGGACTGATCATTGCATAGGAAAACGTGTAGAGAGGAATTTTCAGACCGGGTTGAACTGCGCTAACTCGCAACAGTGGTTTTGAAAATAACGGTGATTTTGTTCCCAGCCGTTAAAAACAAAATTCAGTCTCTAATTTCTTTAGAGTGTTTATGTTAAATAAATGCCTGTAAAATAATAAATTTAGGAGCTCTTTTCCCCTGAACTGGTAAATTACGCAATTTTGCGTCTTTTAAAATGTTTACATTTAATATTAATTTAAAAAAGTTCAGTTTTCAAAAATTTAAAAAAAACGTATTATCCATGTACCGGTCTGAAAATGCCTCTTTACATGTTTTCTTATGCAATGATCAGTCTATGTTTTATACGCCTATGGTAAAAAATTAATATACTTTTCTGTATTATGGACTTTCAAAGTCTGTATTAAACAAAGTAAATCGTTCTGAAACGACGAAAATTGACCTATAGTGTCAGAATTTTATTTCATTTGAATTCATCCTTTTGTCTAATGTTGTTACTTTTCCAAATTCACTCATACAAAATCAATACCATAAATATTTATTCATATTTTTTTCTTATAAAAGTAAAAAATTAAAAATCATAATACTGAAATTAACTGAAAAGCAATAATTATGAGCAAAATTTACTAATTTTTTAGTAAGATGTTTCTAAGTTCAGCTATTAGATTCAAAACACTTATATAATATTGATAAAAAAAGAATAAAAACACGCAGATAAAAATTTCATCATACTTTAAGTAAAAATCTTTTTGAATTTTTGACAAGTAGAATTATATCATTGAAAAAGCTCAAAAAATATTAATTTTTTAATGTATATAAGTATTAAAATTTAAATTTTAAGTATATTCTTACTAAATTGTATGATATTTTATACTAGTTCCAAATAGAAGTGTACATTTTTATTTGTACAAAAATATCTACTGACATTAACCGACTTTAAGTTTTCAAAAAATAATAGAAAAGATCAGAATGAAATTCAAGTTCTTCAAAAACACATACGCTTGCACAAAATTCATAAATAATATTTCCAACTCAAATATTTTTAGTTTAAAGAATAGAATTTTACTATTCATTTTTTTTACAAATTTAAAAAAACGCATTTATTGCTTCTCGTACGCGTATGTAGAAGAGTTTTTTAAAAAAAGTGTCTAAAATTAATCTATATTGTGTCTTTTAGTCACAGACTTATATTTAGTGTCTAAAATGTATCTACAACTTGAGTCTGAATAGCTACGACTATTTCACGATTTCTTAGTAGCTAAAAGAGATCTAAATTTTATCTATTTGGTGTTCGATCCCACCGGTTTTACCGTCTTCGAATCAACAGACATCACTTC
>AGDA01053895.1:0-15036 GCA_000281935.1 Mengenilla moldrzyki | reverse complement strand
TATAATTAAATAACATAATGGAAAATTATTATTCTGATTGACGAAAAATCATAAAAATATAAAATCAATACAAATAAGAAAACTATAAAAGTGCAACCCAAATTTTAATATTGAAAATAATTATAAAAAAAACTAAAAAAAAAAAGTTAAGAAATCAACAAAGAAATTTAATCAAATGATTGTTGTTTAATTATTTTACTAATTTCAGGTTTGATACGAATATTCATTTTAAGATCTTTGTAACCATATACTATAATTCCACCAATAAAATTTTGAAAAATTACGCGTTTTTTTCCAAAAAATAGCTACAAGCTTTTAAAAAAATCATTAAATTTTAAATTATAACCGTTAAAAATTTATTTCACACTTCTGGATTTTCTCTGCAGACCAATATTGGCTCGTTGGACCACAGCAATTCTGAATTTTTGGTCTACCACAAATATACATTTTGAGGCTTATACGCTTAACATGCAAGTTCGAAAAAACTCTAATGGCATTTTAATTTATTTTTACTTTATTTTTCAATATATGTTTTATTAAAATTTACTTATATTGTTTTCTGTAATAACAAAAGGTCTCTGTTTATAAAATAAACTTATTTCTGCATAGTGCAGGAGCTTTGATTTGTTTTGTAACAAATGTTTTAACCTATGTATTTGCGAATTTAAAAAAAAACTGGTTATTTTCCTGGTATTTTTTTAAAAAAAAACTTTGCATTACGGGGTGTTTAGATTCGAGCCAGTCCAATTCCTGGAACAAATTAACCAAAACATTTTTTTTTTTGTGAATTTGTTTCCAAGAATCAATTTTCTATAATTATACTTTATTGCACCTTAAGTATCTTTTTACATTATTTTATTTGTTACGAACATATATAAAGAGAGTCCGTTTTTATAAAAGGACAGTAAAACTTAACTAAATAAAGAACTAAGTTCAAATTTTGTTAACAATTTTTTTTTCCTTTGTTGAACCGTCGTGGATCGTAACATAGTTTTTGGTGCCGAAACCCGGGATTTTGATTGTGATGTAATTTCAATTATTCTGAGTGATTAATAAACCCGCGGCCGGTTATATTTCGCATTTTGAATTTGGAATTTGTAAGATGACTCATTAAAAGCAACTTGCATTTTACAAGGGACGGTTGACGAGCGTTCAAACGTTTCTATTCACCATCGATGATACAACGCCGTTACCCGTCATCAAACGACGAGCTGAACAATTCGATTCCGATTTTAAGGGACTTCAACAAATTTTAGAAAATGGGTACGTTAACGGAGACTTCTCCAATGATGAAGAATTTGATAATTTGTGCGCTGAGCTGGAGAATAGATACGACCAAATCCGTCTGGAATTTGTAACGAAGCTCAACTTATCCGAACCGAAACCTGCCATTAAGCCTCTTAATCCAAGCCATCATGGAATAAATAATTCTGCTGATGACAACGTTTCCACTATCGAATTCACTCCTAACACAGAAACAACCAGAATTGAAACAATTTTAGCTCAACAGAATCAACTTATTAACTTATTAAATCAACGTTTAGTTTCCAACACACAATCGCCATACAGTCCTGATACACAGCAGTTTAGTGTGAAACTTCCAGCCATCGAAATACCAAAATTCTCAGGTGATTATTCAAAGTGGCTAACCTTTAGAGACTTGTTTGAGTCATCCGTCGGTACTAACCCATGTCTGACGGATGCCCAAAAAATGCAATACCTACGAGCATTCTTGGGTGGTGAAGCGGCAAGTCTCATCTCAAATCTGTTCATTTCTAATGCTAATTATCGTGTTGCTTGGAAAAAACTAATGGATCGATACAATAGGCCGAACATGACCCTTAATAATTTAGTGACATGATTTAAAAATGTAGAAGGTAATCGTAGACAAAAAAATCAACTTCGTCAAATGGTAGATGAGCTCGATGAAATCATACGAGCCGCCGACGCTCTTGGAGATTACGCTCAGAGTAGAAACCCATGGTTAGTTTACATAGTGCTCGAACGGCTAAACGAGGAGACGAAAGTCGCTTGGGCTAATGAAACAAAAGAAAATTTTCAACCAACAATCGAGCAGTTGCTTGATTTTCTCAAAAAACGCTGCGATGTACTTAGTGTGACTCAATTGAACCGAGAGGCATCAATGAGAATAGCTACAACCAAATCGATGAAGACTGCCGTTTCTGTTATGTCGTGTCCCATCTGTTCGGAGCCATATTTTACATTCTCATGCGTCAAATTTTCTGAAATGAGTGTATCCGACCGTTATAAGTTTGTCAAGGACAAAAAATTGTGCTCGAACTGCTTATCTACTAGACATTACCACGCTGATTGCCCATCATTTAAAGGTTGCCGAACGTGTGGTCAGCGTCATCATTCGTTACTCCATTCCGACCCGTTCTCACAAAATCAGCCAGACAAATCGATAATAAAAACTCCTCCAGTTCAATCACATACGGCAGTGCAAAACGCAGCACACGCTTTGCTTCCAACTGCAATTGCTACGATTCACGACTCCCAAGGGACTCCTCATGAAGTTCGGGTATTGCTTGATTCGTGATCACAAACTTCCTTTGCATCAAATGCCCTTGTCAAATGAATGGACCTTTCTCGAACTCGAGCTCGTGTACCGGTAAGGGGAATTTCTTGTCGATCAGACCTTATTACTAAAGGTAAGATTGCAATTAAATTGGAATCCAGACATGATCCTGCACGTTCAATCACAATTGAGGCCTTTATTCTACCATATGTAATGGATGAATTACCTAGCTATGAATACGAGATTCCTGAAAACCGTGAATTCATCTGTGAACCATTGGCCGATCCAAGTTTTCATTTGCCAGCGAAAGTCGATATACTTCTCGGGGTCAATCCTGTTTTGGAAGCATTTATGAAAGAACGGATATTTGATTCATCACAAAATCTATGGTTCCAAAACACAAATTTCGGTTGGGTTGCCTGTGGTGGTTCCGCTGATCATCACCCATCAGATTTGCAAACAAATACAGCTGTGATAGCTGATAGTGACATTGATCAGTTGCTTCAACGATTCTGGGAAGTCGAAGAAATACCATTGAATCAAACGTCAAGCAATTCAGATAACATATGTGAAGAGTATTATGTCAAATCACACATTCGTCTTGTGGATGGTCGCTATCAGATACGTCTTCCGTTTAAGCAACCACCTGTACAAATTGGCGACTCTCTCACAATGGCGACTCGACGAGAGTTTTCTGTAGAGCGCAAGCTCTGCCTTGACTCAGAACTGAAGGCTGATTATAACGATTTCATGCAGAACTATTTAAACCAAGGTCATATGGCTGAAATAGAACCAACTTACGCCCGTGAATGTTGCAATTTTCTACCACATCATGCAATCAAACAACAGAGCCCAGACGGTTGTAAAAAGCTACGAGTGGTTTTTGATGCATCAGCTAAAAGTTCTAACGGTTCATCTTTAAATTACGCACTTCTTAATGGACCTGCATTGCAAGCTGACATAATGAGAATTTTATCAAAATTCCGCATGCATCGATATGTTTTTGTTGCTGACATTGAGAAAATGTATCGGCAAATTAGAATACACCTAGACGATGCGAAATGGCAATGCATTGTTTGGCGTAGATCTCCGTATGATGAACTTCGCTATTTCAGTCTAAACACGAAAAGTGCGCCCTACTTGGCCTTAAGAACTCTAAGGCAATTAGCTATCGATGAATATTCCAAGGAACCACATGCATGTCGGGTTTTAAATGAGGACGTCTATATGGATGACATTCTTACAGGCTCCAACAGTCTTGATGAAGCATTAAAACTCCGCAAAGAATTACAGCGATTGCTACTTTCCGCACAGTTTCCACTCAAAAAATGGTCTTCAAATGTACCAGAACTTCTGGCTGACTTACCGTTAGAAGATTGTGTGTCAAATCCCGTAGATTTACCTTTAAATGATACTTCTATCAAGACCTTAGGGCTGTGGTGGTCTCCATTATCCGACGACTTTCGTTTCAAATTAAATTTACGTTTCGAAATCGTACCCACTAAACGAACTTTATTGTCCGAAACTGCCAAAATTTTCGACCCATTTGGATGGATCTCACCCGTTACGATAACATTAAAATGTCTTTTCCAAATGCTGTGGCAAAGACATTTAGGTTTGGACGACACACTTACAAATGACATGCAATCCGAATGGTTGCATATACGAAAAACACTTCCAGCTGTTGAAAGAATTGTTATCCCGTGATGGCTAGGTTTCTCTGAGTCGTTCGAATTACACGGTTTTGCAGATGCATCAGAAAAGGCCTATGCAGCTGCAGTCTACAGTAAATCAGTTGATTCGGATGGCCATGCAATGATGAGACTTATTATGGTTAAAACAAAGGTAGCACCGCTTAAAACAACCAGCATCCCTCGTCTGGAATTGTGTGCTGCTCAATTATTAACAAAGTTGATACGTCGAGTAATGAAGTCATTTCATTCAAGGGTTGGTCAAATACATTGCTGGACAGACTCGATGATTGTCTTGGGATGGCTCGCAGCTTCACCTAATAAGTGGAAATCTTTTGTGGTCAATCGCACGAGCGACATTTTAGAAAATCTGCCACAAGCATCATGGAGCCACGTACGCAATACAGATAACCCTGCAGATCTTGCATCACGCGGTGTCCAGCCTGAAGTGCTTTTGAGATCAAATTTGTGGTAGTGTGGGCCGGAATGGCTCAAATGCAAGATAGACTCCGCCCGTTTGATTAATAAGTTTTCGTGTGATCTTGAACAAAGACGTGTTAAAATTCATTCTGTCCGAATCGAAACTAACGCCTGGCCGAACTTCATAAATAGGTTTTCGAACCTTGGACGTTTGTTAAGATCCTTTGCTTATGTTCAACGTTTTATCAAAGCTTGTAAGGGAAACGTCAGTCAGTGCCACATATTTCTTGTGCCGAATTGCAAAGCGCAACGGAGTTCTTATGTCGCCAGATGCAACGTCACGCTTTTCCTGATGAGTTATCGTGTTTATTAAGCGGCAATAATATTCCTCGTAAGAGCAATCTTTAGTGTTTGAACATTTTCTGTGATAAGAAGGAGTTGATAAGGGTTGGTGGACGTATCCGACACTCCGATCTACCGTTTGACATCAAACATACTATTATTCTCCCAATCACCTTGCAAAATTAATTATTCGAGACGTTCATGTAACTTATTTGCACGCTGGTGTACGAACGACTATCGCTTTGGTGAGAAAAAGGTTCTGGGTATTGAGCATTCGTCGATTGGTCAAATCTGTAATAAACCGTTGTCCAATTTGCACCCGATATCGAGGTCAAACATTTGCCCCAATAATGGGTGATTTACCGAAGGAACGCGTAACTGCTCGTCGACCTTTTGAGGTTACTGGCGTTGATTACGCTGGACCGTTTACAGTACGGCCTATCATTGGGCGAGGAAAGACGACATTCAAGGGCTACGTAGCTCTCTTCATATGCTTTGTGACCCGAACTATACATCTAGAGCTAGTCCACAGCCTTTCCGTTAATTCTTTTAAGGCCGCATTCGAACGTTTTGTATGTCGTCGAGGTAATTGCCGTCAAATATGGTCCGACAATGGTCGAAATTTTGTCGGAACCAGTTCAGAATGGAAGGATTTGTACTCTGTCATTCGTTCCGCCGAAATACAACCCGAATTTCAAGCGTTTTTGGCCAAGTCTGAGACGATTGGCGTTTCATTCCAACCTATGCTCCGCAGTTCGGCGGCTTCTGGGAAGCTGGCATTAAATCTACTAAACATCACCTAAAACGAGTCATAGGTGGTCAAGTACCGAGCATAGAAGAATTTGAAACTCTGTTGGCCAAAATTGAATTTATCTTAAATTCTCGGCCACTTTGTCCTCAAACTGACGATGCGTCCGATTTAGAGGTTATCACTCCAGGTCATTTGCTTTATGGCTCAGAATTAATCATTGGTCCCGATCTCGATGCTGACGCTGTGAATTACTATCCCAGAAAACGCCTTGAGTTGCTACGCTGCCAGATAAACTCATTTTGGAAAAAGTGGAGAATGGACTATTTACAAACCCTTCAGTCTCGTCCAAAAAAAGGAGTTTCAAGCAAACCGGCAAAAATTAATGATCTTGTTATCATCAAACGTAACTATGAACCACCGGCTCATTGGTCTCGCGGTCGAATTGTGCGCCTTTTTCCCGGTCGTGATGCCATCACAAGAGTTGCTGAAGTTCTTACAAAAACAGGTCTTCATCGCGAATCTGTTCGTAACCTGATTCCTCTTACTGTTGATTTTGAGCAAATCAAGGCCGGGGAGGATGTTTAGATTCGAGCCGGTCTAATTCCCGGAACAAATTAACCAAAACTATTTTTTTTTTGTGAATTTGTTTCCAAGAATCAATTTTCTGTAATTATACTTTATTGCACCTTAAATGCCTTTTTACATTATTTTATTTGCTAAGAACATATATAAAGAGAGTCCGTTTTTGTAAAAGGACAGTAAACTTAACTAAATAAAGAACTAAGTTCAAATTTTGTTAACAATTTTTTTTCGTTTGTTGAACCGTCGTGGATCGCAACACGGGGTTAAAATTTGACTTTTACTCTAATCAGAAATTGTAAATTTCATATTTACACGTACAATTACAAAAATTTAGCCTGTTTTCCGTAACAGAGCTTTAAATATTTTGAAAAAAAAAAAAACGTTACGATTTTAATCGTAAAGGTTTTCTTGTAACGAAATTGACCTATTCTCCCAGATTTAAATTGTTGATTTTAAATTTCTGCGCACATTTTCTAAAAATTGGCATCTTTTACTCCCAATAATGTAGTTCAATAGTAATATAATTAGAATGACATCTACTAAAACTTGGTAAAATAGAGTTTTTTTTTAATTTTATACTTGGTGTATTAGAATTTGTTATTGAAAGTAATACATATTATTTTTGAACAAGGGGTAAAAAATAAAAATTATTAATGTTTTTAGGTCCCAGTGTTAAAAATTACTTTTCTTAAAAAAGGTCATATTTTAATTTTAAATAAAACATTATAAAGATAGTAAGAGTGATATTTATTTTGAAATTCAAGAACTCATCGGTTTAAAAAATAAAATATTATATGTTAATTTATGAAATTACATACAAGCTATAAAATTTAAAGCCTCCAAATTAATTTATAGCCTCATAAAAAATTGAAATCTATAAATTATATTTCTGATATTAGACTGAAACTAATGATTCCTTAAAATTTTTATATTTTTAAAACAGGGATTTGTAAATGACATTAACCAAAATAAGAAACTAATATGCTTTTTTATAACTTTAAAAAAATCATATTTTACATGAGCAAAAAATCTAACGATCCTTGTTTTATACTAGTTATAAGAGTCAAAAAATCGGAACTAGTCAGTGCTAGTAAATTTTCCAGTGTGCGCAATAAATAGATATTTCTTAGTGCTCCGACTCAACATTCGTCGTGATAGTTTCCACTCGCGCTTATAGTAGCAAGCTGCCAATTGTTCTGTGGTCACAGATTTCTAAAAAACGGTATTTGAATTTGTTGGTGACTTGGTTGAATTAATCTTATTGTTAATTACAGATGGACTCAAACCAAAACGCTATTCCTGAGTCAGCAATTTTTGAGACGACACCATTTAGACAAACAACTTTGAATACGACTCCCATCATTCCGCCTCGGATTCATCGTGAAGTCCCAATTGAAGTCAACTACAGTAATTGGAATGGTGTCGATAATTTGAACCCAATTCCAAATTCACACCTCTATTCAAATAACCATTATTACTATTCGCCAAATGTGGATAATGGTTACAGGTTTGTATAACCTTTTATTGCAGTAATAAATGAGCGAAGTCCGTTGTCACGTATATTAACTGCTTTGTGAACTTTGTTCAGATTTACGCAATATATCGAATCAACTTCGAGACCAACGTTTGAAACCATCGAGTCGGTCATCAAAGCAATTTCAAGCATTGCCTCGTTGCTCGACTCAACTTTTTACTCAATGATGAACTCTTTTCGGACCATCACTAGTGTTGCCGATAATTTGAGCCATCTACGCGATCAGTTTTCAAGGATTTGGACTTCTTTGGCGATTTTTCGTCTGTTACGGTTTTTATATCGTAAATTGTTGGTTCTGCTACGTTTAAAACGAGTCGATGAGCAGAAATCTGCCATTTGGGAAATGGCGTTTAACGAGCCGCAGTCGTTAGCGATGGCTCAAGCCGATATCAGATCACAAACACAGTCCCAGTGGCCAGTTCTTTTGTATTTCTCGTTAATTTTATTCGGCCCCTTCTTGTTCACCAAATTGTTCAAAAATTCCAGTACTAGAGGTAGTAAGTTTATTTCTAACAGTGGTTTTTTAAATGACTGTTTTATTTAAAGAAAATTTAGCTTCACAAGGAACTTTCGGCGTAGCTATTTGTGATTTTATTCCAGCTCAACCAAATGAATTAGCCTTACAAAAAGGCCAAGAAGTTGAAATTGCCCCGAAGTCCGTTCAAGAAAAAAAGAAATTAATCAACACTGGTTGGGTTTTTGTCAGATCTGCTCAAAATTATGGCCTTGTACCGTTAAATCATTTAAGACTCCTTAATTAAAATTCTTGTTATCGGTTTTTTTTATCCGTTATAAATATCAATTTTAAATTAGCCAATGTTACATTCACGTAAAACATGACGTTTAGGATTGCGCATGACAGTTATGTCAGTAATCAAATGTCGGAATTGTCGTCAGATTTTAATCAAAGATTCGATAGTGCAATGTGTTGGACCGCATCATGAGGTACCGTCGACGAAGAACTTTTCATGTGTTTCGACAAATATATTTTTAGACGTGGATCAATTACCAGACTTCATTATTGCGGCAATAGATGAAACAATTTGGACAAAAGGCCGAATAAATTGTCCGAAATGTAAAGCACGAGTCGGCTCGTTCAATTTTACTAAGGATACGAAATGCAATTGTACAAAACCAATTTTGTCCGCTGTGCAATTGACAAAAACGAAACTTGATTTGTGATACATTTTATATTTATTTGTACAGTTTGTTTTTAATTTAAAATAAAAATTCGTTAAATTATAACTATATTTTACAAACTTTTGCCATCACAGGCTACAATTTTAACTTTATCAATTCGTGCAATCTCTTGAACTTCTCGAAATTCAACATCGTTCAACATAAAAGTCCAAACATTATCGCAAAATCGATAAGTATTTAACTTTCCGGCTTTGAACGATAGTCTAGTCTTTACACGACTAGCCAGAGTATGATTAATCGCTTTGTCGAACTGTAATAACACTTTGATTGCTAATTGTGGTGTTATTTGTCCTTCCTAAAGTAAAATAAAAACATCGGTTAACGAAGATACAGTGAAGCATTAAACATGAGTATTGAAAATCGTAATAATTCATTTTCAAATTTTCTTAAATCAAAAGATGTATAAAAGCATAAAGATTTTATGAATGAAAAAAAAATTCGTTCTTTATTTCCTGCCCAATGACGTTTTTTGTTTGTTTGTTTAGAACCTCTAATTTTAAATTTCATTTTAGTCACTAACAACGTAAGTTAAAGCTCCAAAAACTACTCTGGAATTTCTCTTTCATTACAGATTTTCGCAGAATAAAAAATTGCAGGATTACAGACGCTGAATAAATAGAGGCTTACCCTCTGCTGTAAACGACTAAACTTAAACTTGACTTTTGGTGGTTCTAGCAATGCTAGTGGATAACATTTAATTCTAAATAAACAAACAAATGTCAGTTGGTCGAAAGTAACGGGGATCCAAAATTTCATATCTAAAAAATTGATTGAAATTTTTTTTTCCCAGCAATTATTTTATTATGTGATATCGCGTATAATATTTGCAATATTTACGAGTTCGATAAAATCTTACAATGAAGTTTATTGCAAAATTGAGAAATTTTCATAAAGTTTACAAGTGACAATATGTAAGCATGGAAATATCAGATTATAAAATCTGTTATATGCACAATTCTTGATTTTTTTACTATATTCGCGCTCATAGCTTAAATATTTTAAATTTTTAAATCAGCAAAACAACAAGTTTTGGCTGAATTGAAGGCAATACAAAAATATTTGCACTGTACACCTTTATTTAAGTATATATAAAGCACGATAGTACAATCTTTTATTAACCGGTATCATAATCATATTTATAAATAAATAGTTTAAATTATTACTGATAAAATATATACTAATTTATGTATTGTAACAAATCACTATGAATCCACAAAAATGTTTTCTAACCGTGGTTTCAGTTTATAGTAAATTTACTGCAAACTTTTAACAGGTTCGTAAATATCACAATATGGACTCAAATTATCATAGCAATTGCTACGAGAACATAAGTGAGATTTATTGAGAAATCTCAAACAAATTGAAAGATCTATGTGTTTATGTAAATTTCGAAATGGTGTCTTCCAATACCTGATCATGATGGTTATCATTTTCATTACTGAGAACAGTCAATATTATGATCGACTTTCTATAACTGTTTAAATTATGTTTTAGAACAATGATCATTGTTTGATCCTTTTCTTTTTTACTTTTCATAAATGTTCGAAGCAAAAAAATTAGATGATGAGAAAAAAGTAGCTGCGGAGCACGCAAGGTGGTAAACATAAGTTGCGGTCGAAAAATACTAAAGAAAAAATGAATTTCTTTTTATACCATCTAATACAACGTTTCCCAACGTGGGGCTTACGCTCCACAAGAGAGCAATTTTATAGTTAAGGGGGCAATTCAAAATAGACTCGACCTATTTTAAGTTCTTCGTTCCGGGCAATTTAAATGTAATGCTAGGTATCGATGCCAAATTTAACAAAAAAAGTAAATTTTTAAAAAAACGCTGTAAATAATTATTAAGTGTAATTTCGTTTGACGTTGCCATAATATCAATTGGGTGATTACAATTATTAAGTAAACTGTGTTGCAATTTTCCAAAAAGTTTGCCGGTATGGGGGGGGGGCATAAAAATTTTAAAAATGTTAAAGATGGGGTATGACACAAAAAAGGTTGGGAAACACAGATCTAATATGTATTTAATCAAATTAAATAGTACTAAGTGTAGAAAACGACTTTGTTAATTGTTAAATTTCTTTTATGTTCTTATGAAAATATATTGGTTTTTTGTATGTGGGCTTAGAATATCAAATAATATAATCTTATAGTAATATTGCACCGTTAAGCTTAGAGTTTACCAAGTAAATGTTTTAAACCTTTTATATCGAATTAAAAAAAGGTAACATAGTCTATCATAATGGTCTCTAACTTGGCTAATTAAAAAGGTTTTTTTGCAAGAACTCAAGTATATACATTATTAATCACAAAAATGTTCTGGCAACATTTAAGTAATTTTTTACCGACATTATGTGAAGTTTCCTGAATATGTCACTAAAAGGGAAATAACTCAAAGTCTATTCATGTTAAATTTACATTCTTTAAACATTCGGCCAACTTTCAAAAGTTGCTTCCAAAACTACTAAAACAATTCAGCAACATTCACTTTTTAGTAGGGTATTATCGCGTAAAAAGGAATTTGGTGGAAATGAATAACTAGACTTGTTGTCATAGAAGAATAAGGAAAATTATAAATCGTTATTTTTGTACCTGAATCAATTCATCTAAGCTTTCTTGCAACGTGTTTCCCAATGTTGTATTTCTGTAAAGTTGATAACTCATGTTGGCTTGGCGAATGTATAAATAAACAAAATAAATGTGGAATTTGATCAATTAATTCTTAACTTGAAAAATATTGAAATTTCTAAATCACAGACTGAAAAATCTTATTTTGTGTGCGCGTCATAAAAATGAGAAATATTGGTCCAAAAGTCTTGAAATGTTTGAACTGAAGTCATTAAATGGTCGAAAACAGGACGAGAAGTCGTTGATTAGGTCCAGTGATAATTCGCTTAAAGATTATGGCAGTACTGGTAGCTTCAGCCCGAGGCCATTGGAACGTTATCAAAAGCATATGATAACATCGAGCGACACTTTACAAGGGATCGCTATTAAATATGGCACAACAGTGCGTTTCTTTTAATAATGTTTACTTTATATTCAGTTTGCTCAAATCCGTTTTCTTTTTTTAAGACGGAGGTGTTGCGGCGCGTGAATCGTTTATGGATCTCGGATAGCTTGCATTCGAAACCATTTCTTTTAGTGCCAGCAATTGATAAATACTACGGACCAGATACAAGTCAATCTGAGAGCTCAAGTACAAATTCTAACAATGAATGCAAATCTGATAAAGCCACTTGCCAGTCGGCTGTTCTAAATGGTGTTCACTGTGATAATTTTAGTAGTTTTTTATCAAAGATCGACTCTTCAATTCAGAATACGAAAAAGAAAATGCAAATGGTCCAGAATGAAAATTCGTACGTTCAAAGCTTTATAATTTTCTTGATGTGCTTTCTCACTAATATACTATTTTGGAAAACTTATAGACTTCTAATCTACAAGCTTTTTGTTTCTACCTCGTTATATATATAGTAACATATATGTATTTATAAACTTGAATAGATTTCATTTTATTGATTTTATATTCTAGGAAAAAAAGTTTGATTTTGTAGAACCCGTGGAAAAAAATATAAAAAAATATACTAAAATCCTCAGGATAAATTACCTATATGAACAAAACATCTCTTTTTAATGTAGAAATTGGCTGTGCTGTTTATTTTCTTCTATAAATGACTACGGTCGTTTAAAATAATTTTCTTACTAAACTTTTTATCTCACTTTGAGTTCACGTCAAAGGAAGTTGAAAAAATAATTGATAAAACGAATTCTCTGTTATATATGTTTTCTTCTGTACCTCATGTGCTAAACTTGATTATTTTTAACTCAAAAGCAGACACAAATTTACAGATCTTCCTCAAATATGTAAATCATTCCACTCAATTACAGATCAATTTGTTTTCATTTCAAGTTTAATGTGAAATCGGTTTCTAAATTGTGATTTTTTTAAACTTCGTACATTTGGCATTCATTTCACATCAGTTAAAAATCTTAAATTTATTTTTAGTTTTGAATTTTGTAACAAAATTTAAAAACGGTTTGCATATTTGTATAGATTATTTTCCAAAATTGACTGAAATTAGTTTAAATTTTGTTAAAAGTTCACAGCAACAAAATATTGCTCTGCAAATTTTAGAAGAATTGAAATCGTCAAGTTTAATTTGTGACAATTTATAAAAATAAGTTGAACGTTGTATTCTTAAACGAAATTTTATTTGAAACACAAATATACGAAGAATAAAATAAAATTTAAACCCAATTCCACATTAAATCTGAGATGGAGTCAAATATTTCAGAATAAAACAGCAAATCAAAGCGATATTTTATTATCTAATCCTTTTACAATAACTAAAAATAGTTTAAAAATATTAAATAATTTTTAATACGTAAAATATGTTTGTTTAAATAGAGATTTGCTGAATTGTAATTCCACAGAAAAAAGTGAAGAAAATGGAAGTAGTAATCATAATTATTATTCGTTGCCGAATCGTTCATCAAACACAGTTGTCCAAATGCATGGAAGAAAATTACGAACTTCTCTACGGCATTCTTACGATGATCGTGATGAAATATTCAAATTATAGGAATTTTAAAGACTGAACATGTTTTATGTTTAAAGCTGTATCAAGTAATATAATGATAAAAATGCACTAACAATAACACTATAACATAGAGGTTTTCAAAGTTTAGGTCCCAGTCTAGTACCACGCTGCCGAAAAATTTTGCTTTATATAATATAGTAAAATATATGATATCGTTTAATTTTTTTCCCGTAATAAATAAGATTTTTCAGCTCAGCTCTGTTTAAACGGCCATACAGTTTAAATTTGTGCAAATTACTTCAAAAAATATATTGTTAGTTAATTTTCATCTCAAAATTTTTAAGTCAACCGCACATAAAACAATTTATTTTCAGTTTAATTTGGTAACCAGTTGCTGAATACGTTTTTGTTGTACACAAAGCAGTGGAAAAGTAATCTGTTTTTCTATTTTTGAGAATCACTAGCTCTAATTTTGGAAAAATGTACTATTTGTATTTTCATCAAGTAGGAAATTTGTTTCTTTATTGTAGTTTTTTTTAATTATAGACGAAATTTTTGTGATTTTTCTGTTACATATTGTTGATTAGTGCTAATTGTTGACAAATTTTACCACAATTTTCTTGAATTTTCTGTTCAGTTTGTTTGATTTGTTTCTTCTCGAAGGCAATTTGTTGCGTTAATTGTAACAAATTATTTTTTAAATTTAATATATCATTATCAATATTTTTGTTTCTAAATGTTTTTTGTTAAGAAAACTATTTTTTTAAAAACTGTATCTTATAAATTTATAAATGTTACGAGTTAAAGTTCACTAACTGTTGATCAAGATCTCTGCTTGTTTTTGTCCAATAAATATATTCTTTTTCTAAATTTTGTATTTCTTCCATTAGTGAATTTATTGAATTTATTACATTGTCAATTACTCCGGAATCATCTTTGTGTGATTGCTTCAATTTATTTACTACATTAGTAATCGTTTTTTCAAATTCATTGTTTTCGTTGGATGCACATAAGACTTCTTCTTCTTTTACTATTTGTGAAACTGGTAAGTTATTTTTTTCACTATCATTATTAGTTTTTTTCCTAGACTCGTACCCAACTTTTCTTAAAGCCAATTGCGCAAGTAATTGTAATAATTCGTTTGTTTTCTTTGGTTCACGACCAGCCACTATTTTCTTCGGATTAAAATCTAAATTTTTACCACATTCTGCACCTAAATTTATTTAATTTTAATACTGATTAAAAATGGTTATGAACGAATTTATGAAAAAAATCAGTGATATTATTAATTTGGATTTTACTGTATAAGAGACAAAGTGTTTTATTACTTTTTTAAAATGTTGTATTTGTCTATTTTCAGTGCTATCATTAAACATAGTTTGAACAACATTATAAAGTCTTGTTAGAAAAAATAATTAAATCGACACATTATATTT
>AGDA01053807.1:0-10892 GCA_000281935.1 Mengenilla moldrzyki | reverse complement strand
TTGACGCCTTTAATTAACAATATTAACAATAAGGACAGCGTGTCCTGATAAAAATGTCGAAATGTGACTTATTCGTTCTAGGTAGAGTAGTTCATAATAACTCTCTCATAGTAAAAAAAGTGTAATAATTTCAATAATTTATAGATCAAAAATACATTGACTTTTGTAGAAAAAAATTGAAAACTACTATTTATTAATAATTGAATAAAAAAAATTATTATAATTACCATGCTTTTTCATTATGAAATGTTGTATTATTTATTGAAAGGACATTATTTGTTTTTCATCTAAAAACACAAAACATGAATTTTGAAATGTACGAAAATACTCCTGCATGAAATACAATAGTAACATTAGTTGTTTAGAAAACTTGGGTGTTTTAAAAAAAGTAAACACATAGACCGAAAATAACGTGAAAAGTGAATACGCTTGTAAGGAAACAAAACACAATGCACTTATTGTCGAAAATCATAAATTATGCTTACAATGTTTTTTCAATTTTCAAAATAGACTTTTTGACTAAATTTCGGGTCCACTTTTAAGTTGAACACTCTGTATTAATGATTACTTTTCCTAAATAGAATAGGCCATTGTGGAATGTTGATCATAATATTGATCATTTTGAATGTAGAGACTATACGGAAAATAAATTTTACTAAAAAATTTCAAAAAAATATTTATCTTTACTATAAGTCTATTTTTATTTTAACTTAAGCAAAATTTCTGACTGAAGGAAATTTTATTGCTCCTTTTCATAAACCGAAGAAAAAATATACTTTGGTTCTAACGAAATTTTTTTATTGGATTACTTTTTTCTTAAATCAAGAAATAATTTATCCAGGCTCATATATAAGCTAAAATTTTTCTTTATTTTAGGGGCTTTTTTTCTCCATGTAAAGATGATCATGATCTGGTTTCGAAAAAAAAATTTATTGTATATTCCATGGTCTGTGATATTGTAGTAAAATGTAAATCAGAGTAACGTTCGAATGAAAAAAATGCGCTAAGGGTGAAAAAAAGACTAAAACTTTGTCGTGAAAATTATATTACAGTCGTACTTCTGTATGTTTATTCTATTGTATTGACATCTTTTAATAGAAAAACGCACTTGCCGCTCTAAATAATTAGTGTTACTATTGATGGCACAGATAATCTCAATGCTTGCGCTATTAAATGTGACTTGTAACATTTTGACGTCAATTGTGAAAATGATCGAAGTGTTTTGCAGTGTTAGAGCTTTTTAAAATTATTCAAAATGGAATCGATGTATCTCTGTTTTTTGTGCTTAGGATCATTTTGAACTTCAGTGTTTTTTTTTATCAGAACTATGTATAAATATCGTTTAGGTTTTTATATTTTTTCTAGCCAATGGACTAGACTTCATGCTTTTAAATTCTTTAAATATTATTAAACTGTTTACATTATAATTAGAGCCAAATTATAATTTTAAATTCTCATATTATTTAGCTTTATTAAAAAAAACCTTAGTTCGACTTATTATCTTTTTAAAGAATAAATCTATGCTTAGAAGTCATTTACGCATACACTGACCATCGAACGTTTGCTAATTTATTATTGTAATATACTTGGAATGTTATCTATTAATTTTAGGAAAAAGAACGATGCAAAAATAGTATCAAAGGTATCGGTTTTATTGGAACATGGTTCGACTTCACCTCTGGTATTCGACAAAAAAAGTATTGTTGAGTTAGGTTCGGGTACTGTTGGCGTAGCTGATGACGATGAAAGCTATGACCCCTTCGCTGATAGAATTATTGAACATCCTACAACGTAAGTTCTCTTCTGAATTAGAGAGAAATTTGTAATCTTAATTTGATGCTTCAAAACATTTCTTAAACATAATGTTAAAAACAAATATTTACTAACTAATTAAAAGTATGTTTGAAAAAATTCAAAAAAATAATACTAATATTTACAACTTTAGTAAAAAAATAGTATTAAATATGTTTCTACACCGAAAAAAATATACAAATACTAAAATTAGCAAAAATGTAATAAAATACAAAACAAGAAATTAGCATGCTAATATTATGAACAAAGTTTTTTGGTTTTACTTCACAACTAACTTTTATTTGATTTAAGAATTGCTAGACGAGATTTTTATCCTAGCACTGCAGCTTAATGGCTTATTGTACTTTTAACCATAAGGTATGTGTCGGACAATTGTATGTACTTAACAAGATCTAGCAATAGTCTGATTGTATTTCTAAATGTTTTGAACATTTGTGCGCACTTAAGAGGTTACCCCTAGATGTTTTTACAAAAAAACGAAGAATTATCGGTCCATGTTGCTGGTGGTTCAGTCGGACAATTGTATGTACTTAGCAAAATCAAGGAATAGCCTGATTGTATTTACTTTAACAACGTCCTGTCTGGGATTATCCGATACTAAAAATTTAAAAGTGTTATAATTTTACAAAGCATAGAAGAACAGATACAGGGTGTTTGTGTCAATCTACCTTTAATGAAATTATCGTCTACTTCATAAGTTATCTTTACAGCATAGAAAGTTATTTAAATATTTTTGTGCTGATAAATGTGTCTTTTACGAAGAAAATGCTAGTTAGAATATTATCAAATTCTTATTTTTAAAACTCCGCCTTTTAAGGAAATTTTCTTCATAAAATATTTGGTAAACCTGTTTTTTTTTAATTCAAAAGTACGCAAGCTGTGATCGAAAAACTTAATAAGGAAAAGGGTTATAGGTGATATTAATTCGAGTACCTTACATTCTCGTATTCTAAAAAGTTTTTATAACTAACAAATTTTGTTAACCGAACTCTCCGTAAAGTAGGCTTACTAATATACCTTACGTATTTTGCACAGTTTTCTAACAGGAATCCAACAGTTTTGGATTTGAAAATAAAATCTTAAACTAGTCTTCATTAGGTAGAAAGTTTATGAAATATTTTTATGTTGAATTTCAACTAAAGACTTTGCATCCTTATTGATCTAATTTGAACTCAACAAGAGCATCATAAATTAGAGAATTTGCAAACCTTAATAATGATTTATCTTTTTCAATGTACGTGAACGTCACAAAAATCAGTAAACAGTTTTTAGCACTTGAAACGCTGCCAAATTGCACACAAATTATAATATTGTCAGCAATTGCTGGCGTTTCAATAAACGTTATTACGTACTTATTAGTCGTATTTTAAAGCACATATTTAATTAAACAACATCGAATAGTTTGCATTTTTTTAAATATTACTCGTTGGATCTTAAAAAATTATTAATACAAAAAGCCTGGTGAACAATCAAACAAAGCAATCTTTGTTTTGATTTGATTCGATTCCGGTTCTTTAACAAATAATGTTTTAAAAAATAAAAGTTTCACTTCAGTAAGACATACCTTGAAGTATATTTTGGAAGCTAATTAATTTTAAGAGAATTAACGAAATTGTATAAGTTAAAGTACACTATGCAAAATATGAAACTTTTGACTTATCAGTTGATATAAAAAAAATCATAAAGAAAATTATAAATAATTCGTGCGCAATTTTATTAAAAATTTAAACAAAAAACTAGCAATATTTCATTTAAATATATATTTTTTGGCACCTTAAAGCAAGTAAACGTAATAAAGATTTAAAAACGTATCAAAACATATTTTAAAAGGTGCTATTTGTTCAGTAAATGTTCGCTTTTTTTGAACAAAATTGATCTTTTTAGTAGATGAAATTTTAAAAGTAGAATTTTTGAAACCCTTTATTGTATAGTTTTCAAAATGTACACACATATCAAATAAATATGTAAGTACAGACAATATCTACTGAATACGAAGCCAAAGTCTTTCTGATCACAGAACAACTGAAATTTTTCTTGAACTTTAAAAAAACTGGTTTAACTTTTGCACTATTTGTTTTGAAATAAAATTTTCTCTGAAAATTATAAACTTAATTCTATGTGTTTTATAAATATTTATTATTTATTTCGAAGACTAGAAACAGGGAGAGTTAGAAAATAACTTTTATATACTGAGTGTTGAAAAGCTTTGTTTCCTTTATAGGATTTGAGTCACTGCTTTATTGTAAAATTTATATATTACGTGAAGGCTCGATGAGTTTAATCTACCTCTATTCTGTTCGGTTTCTTATAAATCTAACCACCACAGGATTCATGTACAATCGGTATCGTCAGTGACTTAATAGTAACGATACCCGGTTAAACTTGTAAGATTGTTGCAATATTACCTGTAATATTACTGCAATATTTCAATAACATCGCTGCAAAGTCCCTATTTTACAAAGATTATATTATAAGCTCGTAAACTTAGTATTCTCATTATTTTTGAGTTTGTCACTGTGTGACTTTTTCCTTGAACATTAACATATCATTTTAGCTTGCTAAAAAATGATAGTAGTGTAATATTATAGCAATGTTACAAAATCTTACCTTGAAACATTACAGAAAAATGGTAATGTAATATTATAACAATATTGCAAATATACATGTTTGCCAGGTATAAAGTTTTTACTCTAAATGATATCTGATACTTTAAAGACTCTTTTATAAAGGCCAGCCATCTCTAGAACTAATCAGGATGTCGATATGAATCGCTTTAAATCTTAGGCTAGAAAGATTAGTTCGAGGCCCTTATTGGCTTCAACCAAAACTATTTCACTACACGGATAAAAATTTCTACTTAGTTTTAAGTAGACATCTACTTGAAATTGGGACAAGTAAAGTTATATTATTAAAAACGCGTATAAGTATACTTATTTTCTACTATAGAAGTATACAAGTATTAATTTCAAGAATATTTTTACCAACTTTTAAGATATTTTTTGTAAAAACAAAAATTTTTATACTAGTCCCAAATCTAAGTAGAAATTTTTATCAGTGTAGAAGAAACGGCTTTACGGCACCCGTCTATGTGCTCAGTAGCCCTCATGAAATTGAATCAGTTAGATGTCAAAGTTTTTTAATAATTCACTACTTATTAGTAGATATGAATCTCAAGTCTTTTAGATACAATTTAAACGCATCTTAGAAATGAATAAGTCATGTTTTAAATACTATTAGGTATTATTTAAAACATGTTTTATATATGGTTTAGTAATATTTCAGACACAGGATGAGCATTTGAGCAAAGTTTTCTAAATTCGAAAAATTTATGCGCTTTTTAAAGGTCGCAAGAGCTCTGTTTAATTTTATAATTTTTTTTTTTCATTTGACAATAAACTATTGTCCGCATTATTTTCTTTTATTACTTTCATTACAATTGAAGCAAACAGTTTTTATGCATAATATTTAATTTTAAACATTCTATTTATTTGATAACGAATTTTAAGGTCTTTAATGGTATTTCGTAAATATGCGTTCATACTTAGTATGTAATTTTTTCTTGCTTTAGAAAATCGACCACTATGGTACTATGTAGGCTTTGAGCTTTTAAACATAAGTAGTTTTGCGTGAATAGTATGTAACAAGAGTGGTCAAATCACATTCAATACGATGGTATAAAATAGCTTCTGCGTCAACAGAGGAAATACCTCAAACAAGGATAATTGGCATCTTCAAATTAAAATGAACTACAAACGAGTCAGAAAAGAGGAACGCGTTTACGTTCAAAAATACCGGCTTTGTACTTCACCCCAGATTCACAGTTGACTTTTATACAGAATACCATTTACCATAGTTTTATTTTTGTAGAAGCTGTAGCAAAAGTTGATTATCTCTAAAGACATAATCAAACGGATTATACTGACGTTCTACTGAAAACCTGTTAAAAAATCATTCAAACTTGTCCAAATAACCAAATTGGTATCATGAAACCTTTCGTAACATCCGAATGGTGAATTCCTCCAATTAGTAAAGATTCAGGAACACAAATTCGATTTCCCTTATCAATTATTAAGGATTCTAACAACCATTCACTTTCTCAGCGACGTAATAGTAATCTCACAGCTGTTATCTCTCAAATTTAAGATCTCGTAGTGATATCACTATGAAGCCGACTTCAAAATACCTTAAACTTGGTTGGCACGGAAGTAAAGGAGTATTTTTTAGTGACATAAATTAAAGGTTACATTTGTTGCTATGGTAGGCTTTTATGACTAATATTAAAAACTGATATGCTATTAAATTATTGCCCTTATGAACGACGTTAAAACCTTTATTCTTTAAACATGTCTATAAATTTCAAAACTTCGTAGCTATTAATCAGTCACACAATTTTGAATCTAAAATCTAAATTTTTGATTTAATATGTCTGAATGTTAAAAAAAACCTTAATAATTTACTTTTTATTATTTTATATTACTTAATTTGGCAAATACATTTAAATTAAGTCAATTGAGGAAATTTGCAATTGTTACGTTGTGTGATTTCACTATATATCGAAAACAACATGATTTAATTCAAATGGCAAACTTCCTTCAATTTGAAGTGTTTAACGTTATAAATTCGGAAATAGCAATCAAGTAGAATTTTAATTTATAATGATAAAGATAGCGTTAAATTAAGGAATAAATGAAACTGAATACGAGACTTAATTAATTAAAATTACAGACTCAGATATTGATATGATTTTACCACAGTAGCTAATAGGGATAGGTGTAATAGAAGTCGTACTTTGGAATGTGAAAATTTATTGAACTTCATTTTTGAGAATTTCCTATGGATTTTTCGCAGGTGTATGGTATTTTGGTGACATATGATAATACAATCTGAGCTTAGGGTGATACTGTATTGATATATTTGTAAAAATTACTTCTGGCTTTAAAGTTTAATTAATCTTTCGAGGTATCTACAAATACCAAAATTTTAAACCAAGCTTTTTAAATGTATTGCTGTTGTTATCGACACAGATAGCATAGTTTGGCCACCTCTATTTTGAATGTGTTTCCTATAGGGAACTTAAATCGTGTTCAAAAAGTCTGTCCCAAACGGGACAATTTTACTTCATAGCTACTTAGGATTACTCAACTCCTATGTTTTTGTACAAGACCTAGTAAGTTTGTAAAAATACTTTTCAATTGTGTCCCGAACAAGACAGACTTTTTGAACACGACTTTAGAGGTTCTAAAAGAAAGATGACGCTAAGTTTATACTTGTTAAGAGCAGCTTAAATTTTTTGTAAATTTATAAAATGCAATTGGTTGATCTGTATTATCTGAGTTACTAGTAGTTATTCATCTTAATTTAAAATAAGATTTAATTATTACGTACATTACATGTTTTTTTTATAATATGATATATTTTTTAATAATAGCACTTATTTCTTAAAAAAAAGAAATTTAGAGACATTGGTACATCTACTAAAAGGTAGCTTAGGCAGTGGCATTTTGGCCATGCCATTCGCATTCCGAAGCTCAGGATTGATATTTGGCTTAGTAGCAACCTGTCTAATTGGTCTCATATGTACCTATTGTGTTTATATTTTGGTAAAGTGTGCGCACAAGTTGTGTCGGCGGACCAGGATTCCTGCCCTGAGCTTTGCCGAAGTGGCTGAAGTGGCTTTTTTGGCTGGACCTCAAGCAGTAAAACAATACTCGAAACTGGCTAAGTTCTCAATCAACCTGTTTCTGGTCATCGATTTGTTGGGCTGCTGTTGTATCTACATCGTGTTCGTGAGTTCGAACATGAAGCAGGTCCTAGACCATTATTTTGATCTCCAGTGGCCATTGAGAATCTATATAGCACTACTTTTTCCTTTCATCATGTTAATGAATTTGATACGAAACCTGAAGCTATTAGCGCCCTTTTCTATGTTAGCTAACTGTTTAATTGGCTTAAGTATCGGTATCACGTTCTATTATGTTTTTAAGGAATTACCTCCGATCGATGCCGTGTCCCCCATTGCTCCTATTTATAAATGGCCCATGTTCTTTGGCACGGCTATTTTCGCCCTGGAAGGTATCGGTGTTGTTATGTCGCTAGAGAACAACATGAAGAAACCGGATAAGTTTATCGGCTGTCCAGGAGTACTTAACATTGGCATGTCCATTGTGATTTTATTATATTCGACTGTTGGATTCTTTGGATATTGGCGTTTCGGGGACAATATTCAAGGCAGTATTTCGTTAAATTTGCCACACGATGATATGTAAGTGTATGCTTGAAGTAAGCATTGGCTATTATTATTAACAATTTTAATTTTAAGTATGTTTATTTAAACGTAATTATTGACTTGATCTCGTTACATTAAAAAGTATAATTACGTAACATTGGCAATTTTTCCTTAACTAAAAAATAGTTTAATATAAATATTAGGTTAATCCAAAATTATCCGGATTTTTTCTAAAATAAGCTTGATTTTATGGCGAAGTTCAATTTTTAAATTTTAAGTTTTTTGACGTTAACGTCAGGTAAAATAACGCTATGAATTTGATAGTAAAAAAAATTTAATATAATATAATAACTTTTAAATATTTATTAAATACGTTCTCCTTACACATTAAAATAATGTTTAAGTTCTAGTAAGGTTGTCTTAATTTTATCTGGGAGTTTTTTTCACAAATCATTTTGTAAACCACTTATTATCACAGTTATATCACTGTAAAGCACGCAATCATAATGATACTTTTGTGAGTTCACATTGAGCACATTTTTATGTGAAGTTTATGTTGGATCTCATATCATTGCCTTATTCTTGTGAGGTCACAATGAATACTTGTGGCAATGTCATATTATGTCTATATAAGGGTTCTAAACGTTATTATACTTTGAAAACTAAACAACACTTAAGCGCTATCCTGAACTAGATCTTAATGTTTAGGAGGGAGATGTGTTGACCAATCAAAACAACTTTTCTAAACTTGTAATATGTTAAACTAATTCATTGTCATTCACAAACTTTTTTTTAAAGAATACGTACCCCTAAGGAGTAAAAGTTTGGCCACACCTGGCCTATGCTGTTTTAAACATACGGCGATATTGCGTTAATTTTAAAATTAAATATTAACAATTTATTTAAAATAAAGTTTGGCCCAGTCGGTGAAATTGATGATAGCTTTAGCGATATTCTTCACGTACAGTCTTCAGTTTTACGTGCCAATGGAAATAATTTGGAAAGCTTTGAAACTACACTATCCTCAAAAACATGGAGTAATGGAACTTTTATTAAGAGTTTCATTGACGTCACTTACGTTCCTGATTGCCATTTCGGTTCCGAATCTAGGCGGTTTCATTTCGTTAATTGGTGCCGTATGTTTGTCATTTCTTGGCTTGATTTTCCCAGCGGTTATTGAGCTTGTAACCATTTGGGAAAAGCCCGGCTTAGGCCGGTTACGATATCAGTTATGGAAGAATATGTTTTTGATTATGTTTGGTGTTGTTGGATTTTTGACCGGATCTTATGTTAGCATTTTAGAAATCATCGAAGACTTATCGAAATAACGACCTGAATGATTGTTGTGAATCGATCAATCTTCAAACTTAACTTTTTTTGTATAGTATCATTTTTGTAACTTTGTTCATTAAATATCTTTAATTATTTCTAATAAACGATGTTTTAATTTTAAATAGTCTTTCGAAATTTTGACCATGATTTCCAAGGAGTAGAGTAGAGAATATATCTTCGTGACGGTCAATACTGTAACTATCCGACATTTTTTAGAGTATAATAACATAATTGTTGTTCAAAAATTACTGCACAAAGATTTGGGTTAGTAAGATTTTTTTGAAAACTTACTCAAACTTGCGTAAAACATAGAATTAAAGTGACTTCCTTTCCGACTATCTTAAACGCACAAAAAAGCGTGTGGCTCATCGAATCAACTTTTATAACATTGTTATAATAATATTATAATATATTTTAACGTTTTATAAATGTGTTAAAGTGAATAAGGTGGTATTGCTTAAATTTTATTGACTATTTTATTGCCGAATTAAAAGAAAAATAATATACACTAAAAATACAAATCAGTCAAAAGCTTTTTATTAAATTTTTCGGCTACAAGCATTTTGCTTTGCCTTTTTGCCTCAAACGAGTTGTAGCACTGTTGAGCCATTTGTGAATGATTTCTTTTTAGCTTAGTGTATTCGTGTTTTTATAGAACACAAATTGCTTCTTAGCAACATCTATTAAGATAAAAATTTATTATTTTGTCTGAAGATTTTATGATTTTAGTTACTCAGAATAATTTGATAAGTTGTTAAAGCAGATCATGTTTTTTCCTCTAGTTACCATCCATTGTAGTCATTTTCTACTTTATTCAAAATTATTGTTTTTAAAAGTTTGCGTATGTTCAATACCTTTTTTCAGTGTTAAACTCGTACAGAGTCGGCGGAAACGGACATGCAACGCATGCGAAGCATGTGGGCACCTCGTCGAAGGGGGCGCCATTACCAGATTCGGATATATACCATAATTTTATTAAAATGCAGAATCTATAGAATACTTAATAAACTATAATAAACTAGAAGCGATCGTTGCGCCCGTTTCGGCCATAATCCACTACACCATTTCCAAGTAAAGTATCAAATGGTCTGGAAACATTGACCAAAAAACATCCTGTGTGCGTTTGGAAATTCCAATTTTCATTTGAAAATACGCAGAAAGTTCAAATTTAATGTTCAAATTGACTATACATTAAGCGTATATAAAGAAAGAATTAGGCTGTTGTATTATAAAAAGTTTAAATTTAGTGTTCAAATTGACAATAAATTGAACGTGCCGACAGAAAGAATGAGGCTTTTATATATATTATAACTTAACTATGAATACAGAAACATAAAATACATATTTTGTTTGTAATATCAGTAGATATCACACATAATTTAATTTTATCATATTGGTAATTATTTCCTATGAAAAGCAATGATAATACTTTTGTAAAAGTAAGTATATTTATTTATACTAATATGATAGATAATTTTTGTTACAAACACAGATTACCCAGATCAGCAGAGGAAAAAATTTT
>AGDA01053758.1:0-12135 GCA_000281935.1 Mengenilla moldrzyki | reverse complement strand
CAAGTCTATAATAAGTTGTGTCTACGATTATATTTCAGTCCAAATTCGAAGCCGATTCTGAGTTTCGATGTGTATATATTTAGTATTTGTTAAAAATTATTTTAAAACTATATTAGAGAAAGAGACTTTAAGAAAACTGATTTATTTAAAATACATATTGATTATTACGTTAATTTGGTTTTTTGGGAAGCAAAGTTAGAAAAACGGAAATTAATTTTTTTAAACACTTGCTGTTGGAACCCTTAGTTGTCTATTTAGTATATGTTAAGGTGACCACACGTCCCGATTTTAGCGGGGCTGTCCCGCTTTTTGGTCGACTGTCCCGTGTCCCGCTGATTTTTAAAAATGTCCCGCTTTTTACCCTACATGCCACAACACATTTATAAACATTTTAATGTTACACAAAAATTTTGTGGCAATGTTTAGTAACACTTTTTATGTTAGAATAATGTTAAAAATATTTTATTTAAAACTCTGTTTTGAAACTTTTTTAACATTTGTTTTGCAGCATATTCGTGTAATTTTTTTGTATCATGTTTATATAACATTGTTTTAAAAGTTTTTTAACATTTGTTTTAAAACAATAAATTTGACATTTAAAAGTTCAAAATGAAAACAAAAAGTTAAGTATGTTGAATCTAGATTTAGCTATTAAAAATAATGTATATTGGTATAAAAATTATGAGAAATTTTTAATGTTTTTTTTTAAAACATTTGGTAAGCATTTTTTAAGCATGATTTGGCTTAATACAGATAATTATTTTTAAATTATTAAAAAACCATGTCAAAACAAAATAAATTGTGTGAAAAGAGAATTTTTTCTTTTTAACTTGATTTGAATCAAATTCGTGTAAAAAATCGCGTAAAAAATTGTGTAAAAAAAGAATTAGATGCTTATGAAGTTATGCAATAAAATATATATAACTAAACAGTAATTCTCAATTCGTCCTATTAGTCCCGTTTTTTTTTTTCAATGAAAATGTGGTCACTTTAGTATATGCTAATCCCTATAAATATGCTGACTAAACAATTTCACTTTAAGTAATGATTAAATGATTTCTGCGTATGTGTGTGCACCCATAGAGTCAAACTAGAAAAAAATTTAAAACGGTTTTCTAACGACCAATGCAGAAGATTTTCAGCAGAAAAGCTTTTTTTTCAATTGAAAATTTCTGTACTTTGTAACATCTCCATGTTTCTGAATCATCAAAACATTATTAAACTGAGTCATTTTCAAAATTGACGTGAATTATTTTATCATAATCAGTCATACATTAAGAGCCTATAATCGTAATCAATCAGTTACTGAATATTCGTATGGCAAGAATTAAATCTGCCACCCTTAATGATTAATTGATTTCACATTTATCACTTACACAATTCAAGAATCAGAAATAGGAGAAATGGAGTATACATGAACTAGTACGAGAACATGACATTATTCTTAGTCGAAAATCAAAATAAAATAATTAAGATTTAAAAAAAAAACCGATTTTATAATATATATTTTAAATATTTTTCCAACATATAAATGTTATAATGTAACGATGTTTAAATAGTTTTTTAGCTATGTGTTTCATTGTTTTTGCATTTTTTAATTTCATTACATTCGAGTTGTTCTAATATCAAGTCGAACTGAACTGAACTAGTCGGATATAAAGATTTTCAGTTAGGATCGAGTTTTGTACATCAGGTCTGCTTTGTTTTCATTACTTTTGGTTTGGGTTGGATATGGGTGTTTTATGATCGATTTGAATTTGGGTTAAAATTACTAACCTGATGTAAGACTTTAATTTACACCAACTTTGCTCATACTACCATGAGAAAAATAAATAGTTGACGTGTGACAACTATACTAAATACTTATGCTATTAATATTTCTATTTGTAATAAATATAATTTATATTTTTGCCCAAAAAAATTGTAACGGTCCTCTCTCATACTGCTTTCCTACTGAAGCAGAATATTGAGTAGGATATAGGTTCTTCGGATCATAGACAAAACAAGACTGTGGTAGTTGATTAATGACTTACTCATACTGAATTACCTCGTTTTATTTTGTCCTACTCATAAAACTCGAAATGTACCTTGTACTCCATTGAAAATTGGCCTTTTTAGCTGTTGAAAAGAATTTATAAACCCAACCAATTCTGCCCGATAGGTTAACGGCTAATTAAGCAAGAGCCAGTATAAAATTATCGGGTGAGTATTTGTGCCTTTATTGCAGCTAGAAAAACAAAAGCCAGCAAATTATATCAAAATACTAATTCTGTAAACGGCTAGCGAGTAAACAGAACCGGTGGTTGCGAAATACCACAAGTGGCTAGCGAAGCAAAAGTCGATAAGCGATAGCTGCCGAAAGAAGTCCTCCGACCTCTCTGAAGCCCTCATCGGATCTCAAGTATGGATGCAAAGCAACCCATGATAGTAATCTGTTAATATAGTTAACATTGACAGTTACTATTATATTTAGCATATCAGCTAAATATACGTTGATCAATGAGAGAGTTGACTGTATAGAGCAGAGCTTGTGGTGTCGGTCTCGATCGAGCAGTCTCACATTATAGCGGTCCACAATACCGTAACTGCTTAGAACTCTTCAGAACTCTTTTTCATCAGAAATCTTAAATCGACTTTCCCTTAGAACAAAAAAGTGAGCGCTTTTATAAGCAAAAATTTGACGGTGCGCAGGGTGAAATTCACCCCTTATTTTCACGACGAGAAATAAAACTAGCGCGTCGTTCGCTTCTTGTCGTTTTTTTTTTTTTATTAGAGGAGTGGGTATTACAAAATACATGGTCAGTTTCACATTTTTGCTATATATTTTAAGTGTTTTAGATTCCAGTTTTTTTGCTGATTGCAGTAAATATATAATGTCTATTTAATAATACATATATTTAAAAATAGAGACTGAAGAATAATAATATACAGATTGTTAAATTAACTATAAGTGATTATTATCATATATAGAGTAATAAAAGTTTTTTGTGATGACCATAATATATTCAAGAAAATAATCTGTTTTTCTCAGGGTAGAATTTTCCAATGCGTTCACTATATCAACATGAGTCCCTAAATTTCGTTATAAAAATACTTTTTATTTGTATACAATTTCCAGAAAAATATCAATATTCAACTTAAAAAAACTTTTTCAATTTTCGTAATTTTCAATAACATGTTTGCTAATTTTCACTACTTTTATGTTACCTTTGTTAATTTTTTGTAGATGTTTTGCTGTATTTATTAAAATAAATATTATTTTATATCGCTATTTTTTTAAAAGTAATTGCTGGTAAATCCTATCTCTGCTATTACATTACCGACATTGCTTTCAATTTTCGCAAAAGCTGGACCCGCGTCAGTAGCCATTAATATCGCTTGTTATTTTATTACAAACAACTCTGTTTCGATAGTATGTAAAACTCATAATGTTTTTATTTTAAATGTAAAAGTGTATCGTAAAACAAACTGATAACGTTATTGAAGGCAACGTTTGAGTATTGTCCTTAAGACAGCGCCGAACGCGTAAGGAAGGTTGCCGATATTACACTGCTTATAAGAAATCAATATGAAAATCTGCATTATACTTATAAACTATTTTATGAATTTCATTCATTAATAAATTTTGTAAATTTAAGAAAATTTTTTGTAAAATTAATAAATTTATTGTAGCATTACTAAAAAAGTTTATTGATTCAAAAACATTAACATTTTCACTATATGTATATTTTCAGTGTAATAGTAGCACAAAAATGGATTTATCAAGTGTTTTTACATTTATGACATAAAAAAATCCAATGTAATAATAAACTGTTTATGTTTAAAAAAAAAGAATTAAAAAAAAGTTTTAGAATAATGACCCAACTATAATAATTAAACATATTAAAATATAAATTATTTTTTCTTTGTTTTTATTTTATACCCATGTATAAAAGAGTTAGAAAATTGAATTTAAATTTAAGCGAAATTAAATGTTTTATATATATTGATACACTTTTTAATTAACGAAATTTAGTGTAAAATCCAGGCATTAGCGTGAAAACGTAACAGCATGTCACTGTTAAAAAGTGTCAAATAAAATTTTGTTGTGAATTTAGAAATAAGAATGCAATAACTGTCAACATTTTATATCAAATGGAATATTTAGCATTCATTCGGAAAATCACTGCTCTTCGAACTAATGATAATAACGGTGAATATTCATGATGTACGCTTAGATATAACTGAAAAAAGACGAATCACAAAAGAGCGTGGAAGAAATTTTTATAAATATAAATATTAAAATTAAAATTATATAGTTTTTCATTGAAAGTTTTTAAGTAATGAATTCTCTGATGCGTAATATTTGGCAAAATATGATTTTCATACTTTAATGAAAACGTCATTTTTCATTAATTTTTGTAGCTTTTGACACATCAAAACCCAACTTGAATAAACATTTTAATTGTTAAATGTCGTAGATTCGTTTTTGAATAATTTATAAATTTTAGTAAAAAATTGCTATAAATCATAAATAATTAATGATTCGCAAATTTCATGAAAATTGCAGTAATAAAAAAAAACAAACTAAAAGCATATTAATTTTTTTGTAATTTTCGAAGAGTTCAACAAGTTTTGTTACTTGACATTTGAAAAAAAAATCGTAAAATCTTTCGTTAAATTTTGTAAGATATTTCCAAGTATGCTATTAAAGCTAATATTAACACACCCGCACCTGACATCTTTATTATTTCTATATTTGATTTTCGAAAAAAATAGTGAATATTTAAAGCCAAGTCAACCTGTATTAACTTTTATGTTTTTATCTTGCTTAACAAGGATTAGTATTTATAAAAGCGTTTAATATTACCGTTTTATCACACTAAATACAAGATAATTCGTATTAATTATAATAACCACCGGCTTGCTAGAAGTACAATAATCCTCATGGCTGCAGTGCTAGGGTGCTAACTTCACCTAGCCAGCATTGTTTATTATTTATTTATTTTTATTTTATTTTAGTCCAAATTCAACATATAATTTCCTTCTAGACTAATTACTGTTTAATTTATACGTAATATGTTTACTTAAAAGTAAACATTAACAAATTACTAAATGAGTATATAACTATATTGTTTTTATGTATACAATGGTTAAGGTCCTTAGAATTATTAAAAATAAAACCTGGTTACTTTGAGTATTAGGATCAAACAAAACCACTATGCTATTTAATCTTTGCTAGTTGTACGTATCCGCAATCATGAATTTAATAAAAAGCATTTAATCATTTAACTCTTATATAAATTATTTAAAATAATTCTAAAAAATACATATTACTTTCATTTTTTACTCGTGTTGTATCATATACTAATGTTTAGTTTTTTTTTTCTTAAAAGGAAAATTTAAAGATCATTTTAGATAGTCGATCAAATTAAGTAACTTTATTTAAACTAATAATGAGTAAACTTTATTTCTAAGAACAAAAATGTAGCTATCACTTTTTCACAATTTACTCTTTTCAGTGTGTAATATAGTTGTTAAGTTATAGTACGTCGTAAATTACTTTGTGACAGTTTAAGTATCATTAAACAATGATTTCAACTTGAAAATTTAAACAAGTGATGCTATTCATATTGCAATAATTATAAAAGGTTTGAAATAAGTGAACACTGTTCAGAAGAATTTGACGTAATATTCAAATATTTCTTTACTTTTTTATCAATCCATAATTATACAAACAAATTTGCACGGTTGTTTGGGTGTTTCGGATTAAATCGTTGAAATTTTTAAAAAAATTCAAAGTCGGGAAAATTATTTTGATCTATTAATATACGTTTTATTTTCTACTATTATATCAGGAATGCACTAACGTTTTTTATATTCAATTTTATTTTTTTCATTTAAATACAACATGTAAAAATAGATCATTAAGCGTGTAGCTGATTATTTTGTTATGAAGTAACTTTCACACCTTAAAAAAATAAATTATGAAAATTTATCTTTACGGCCTTTTTTACGCGTTTATTATTATTATTAGTATTTTTACTTAATGCGAGATTTCGATTTAAAATCCATTCAATAATCTTTAATTTATTTATTTTTTTATATAAATCGCAATTTTATGATATTTTTTTGAAGAAAGAATAAAATCAAAATATAAGTGGAAAAAACCGGTAATGGTTCATTAATTGCTTTGATAAAAACTTTGACTTTTGATTCTCTTTTTTTTCTTCAAACAAAAAAGAACGAGTATAATCGCATTAAGAGACATTAATTTTTTTAAAAAAATTATATACTTGGATAAAAAGTCATGAATTTAGTATGTTAATGATTTAAAACTTGTATTTTTCTAAGATTGAAAAATATTTTAGTTAAAATTTTTTCAAAAATTTGCAAGTTCGTTTATTGTTTACAATTACCAGTTAAAAATTTTAATAACTATTTTTAATTATAATTGTTGTAACTTTATTTTTTATGTAGTTTGTGTTTCTTAAGACAATTGATAATTAACGAAATTGAATTTCGGGTTAATGCAAAATAATGGGTTTAATTTATTAAAATTGAAAAGCCAAAAAGTGGACATACGAGTTAATTTATGTATTTTAATCAAGAAAAGAACAAGAAAAAAAATTAAAAATTTAAATTGTAAATTTTTCTTTATTATTTTAGTGATTTTATATTTATGTTAATAGATTATGACCAAGAACTGAAAAATTGCATTCAAGTATTAATGCCTTCATGAAATGTTTATGATATTTTTTCATTAATTTTTTTTTTCAATCTCTTGTTCATCATCGTTGACTTCGTGTCTTCATGTAAAAGAAAATAAAAAAAGATTTTAATTTTCGATATGCAAATTAACTAAGGTCATAAATTGCATTTACTTTGTTTATTTACAAAGCTTTTAGACTTGTTTGTTTTAATTTGTCTTGATTGCGTTATCATTAATTTCGAATTCGTATGAAATTTATCAATTTTTTTTCTCCAAAAAATAAACCTTCATATTAAAAAGGTAAATGATGCTTCATAATACGAATGTATATGTGCAGTTCCTGATGTTTTACATGAAACTTTCATTTACATCAAATATAGAAATGTTTATTTTCTTTTTAAATTTAATACGTAAGAATAGAAGAAACAATATTATGATAACAATTTAAAGTAATTATTCGTTGATATTAACGCCATTTTGAATTATGTTTTGATACATGGATGTGTTTATAAACTGGAATGTAAATAGGATATGGTTTATGTATTGGAACCGGTACATGTTTTTCTACTTCGACTTTGTAAGGCTTTTCAATTGTGACCGGAACATGTTTTTCCACCGTATACGGCACCTTTTTCTCAATTTCCTTCAGCACCAACTTATAGACCGGGACTGAAAACGGACTTGGTACTGGAATCGTCACTTGGTATGGATTTTTGACCGGTACTTTTACAATTTGCGGTACTGGAACACCTACCGGTTGAGGAATTGGAACTTTAATATCATTAACAACCGTAATTGGAATCGGCTTAATTTTCTCGGCATGATCGATGTGATGTATATGATGTGATTCCTCCTGTGGAGCCACAAAGTCATCGATATTAGTGGCTGAATCGCTGCCATGCTGTATGAAATCTGTATTTAAGTTGTTACTTATGTCTAATGGATGCACACGATTATCAATATTTTGGAAACTTCTATGACCGTAAAAAGTTGAAGGCAACGGATCGTTTTTTAAAATCTGTGCAGCTTGAGACAAGATATTCAAATTAGTGTTGTGCTTAAAGTTAGAATTAATATCCTGAAACGGTTTTATTCCATGACCAAAATGTTTTTGCTCGTTTTGATATTGAGAATTCGAATTGTACGTTGCTAAAACTGAACTTAAAGCCATAATTAAAACGTTCACTACTATTATCTGAAATTAATTTAAGCAAAAAATTTAGTTTCTTTTTTGAAACTGTAATTAATCATACCTTTATCATTTTATTATTAGATTCTCGATTATTCAGAATTTTTGAAATATTTTTTTCGACAACAAATGTATTTTCACATAATCAAGAAATCAAGTTTTTATATCGAAAAATTCTGCAACATTGATTGATTAGTGGGATGTTATGTTTATTAGCAAAAATATAATAGTGAAAGGCTTTTCTTTTTTTCGATTAAAATTAAGATTCACTGTTGTCATTTCATTACTTTTTTGTTCAAATGTACTGATTATAGTAATAACAAAGTGATTTTTTGTAATTAAAATTCCTCAAAAAGACGAAGAAATAAATAAAATTTCATTTGTACTGTGTAAAAGTCGCGAAATTGATTAATGAAATAAAAAAACGAGTCTGCATTTCCTGATTATATTTTTATAATAAAATTTTCAGGTACATTGAGGAAGATAATTAAGAGTATTTTTCAAGTGAAAGGCTGCCGACTGATCAATTCAATTCTTAGAAAATTTGCATTCTATAAACTTTAAAATGTCTTCAGAAGGAAAAAAAATAGATTCATACTCCTCAAGATTTACTTTTGAATTTCACCAGAACTCTTAGTTATTTACATATTGAATGTAATGTATTAAAATAAAATTTTTAATGTGTAAAAAAGCTTTCTAAATTAATTATAAAAATGAAACTGTTCATATATGCAAAACTCATTTAAAGTTCTAAACAAAGTTATAATAGAGAATACTAAAAAAATCTTGATGTTGTAGTGACTAAAGATTGAACTTAAAATGAGCATGGAATTAATTAAAATGGTCAAATTCATTTTTTTCAAAACAAAATGTAAATGAACTTGTCTCTTTTCGTTTCTAAGAGAATTTGTTGTATCTTTGCTTCTGCTAATTAAAAATTAACTAATTATTGCAAAACTCATATAAATTTTATTATTTTAATTAAACAAAGTAACGATATGAATTTTATTAATATATCAGAAATTTGTTTTAATTAAGAGAAATTCTGTTTGAGAGAGAGAGAGAGAGAGAAAATATTGTCAATTTTTTATAATGAGATAAGCATGGGTTTAATGTATGACCAGTAAAAAATTTTTTTAAAAAAATTATCTAAAATTAATCTATATCGGGTCTTTTACTCATAAACTTATATTAAGTGTCTAAAATGTATCTTAAACTCAATTCTGAATAGTTACGACTACTTCCCAACTTTTTGCTAACTAAAAAAGGTCTAAATTTTATCCGTTTGGTAACTAAAAGTTAAAATGTTGTATAAAGAAATTTATTTTTCCTATACATGACTAAATCGTATCTAAATTAGTCTCGGAATTCCTATATTTGAAATATAAAAAATTATGTCTTTTAGACGACTTAAGATCAAATTTATTCGTTAAACAAAAACGTGATCATTTTAAGACAATTATTGTCATCTAATGATCAGATTATTGGCATAAAATTATTCAAAAATCGTTCTAAAAGCGTTTGAAAATCGTATGGAAATCATATGAAAATCGTTTAAAAATCTGCAAAAACGTTATTATGGAGAGCTCAAAATTCTATTACGAAAAAAACATTTTTATGATGATTTTGGGATTCTTGTGTACTCGTTATTTTGCATACCATTTTATGATCACCCTAAAATTATCGTTAAGACCAAGTGGCTGTACGGATAGATTGTTTTTTTACGTTTCTAGAAAATTTTTTTTAATCACAAAAAAAATTTCCTAGGTTCATATATAAGCTAACATTTTTATTTATTCTTGGGATTTTTCTTTCTGTGTGATATTATAATTATAATTTTTTGAATTTTGTTTTTATTAAACACAAAATTCAATGAAAATTTTAAATTATTAATTATCTATTATTTTAAATAAATAAGAAAGGGAATGAAATAGATTTTAATATTGGTAAAACGTATACGAAGTAAATGAAATTTAAAAATTATTAAAAGTGCCCATTACTTAGTAATAATAAAATAATAATGAAGTGAGAAAAATATGACTAAAGGCTCAAGTGAACATCTTTTGGAAGAAAATCTCACCCGGTAGAAAAATAATTTAAAACTTAAAACTAGAACTTTTTACATTTTGAGAACAAAATAAAAATTATTTTTTATATCATAGAGAAAAAAATCCCAAAAATAAATTAAAATTTTAGCTTATATATGAGCTTAGGTAAATTTTTTTCTTGATTTGAGAAAAAAATAATCAAAGAAAATATTTTTGTTAGAATCAAATTACATTTTTTCTTCGTTTTAGGAAAAAGGGCGATAATTTTTTTTTAGTTAGAAATTTTGCTTAATTTAAAATAAAAATAGACTTATAATAAGGATATATATATTTTTGAATTTTTTTAGTAAATTTTTTTCCTGTGTGTTTGTATTCACTTTTTAGAACGGTAAATAAGAATAACTAAAAAAAAAATTGTAGCTTTTAGTATGAAAATTTACTCTTATAATCATATCATCTAAAAGCTGGATAATAAAGAACAGTTTTCCGGGTATACACATATAAACTAAAATAGTAAAATTTTTATAGCTAATAATCATAAAAATTTATATCGTTTAAAAAATTCTGAATTTTATACGTAAAAATTTAGATGATTATTAAATAAATGGAATTATATATTTTAATTACAAAGTAGACAGATATTTTGGTTCTTGAAACTGAGAATAATAATGAATATTTCATAAACTTTTAAACATAGTGTAACGCGCGCCGGCTTACCACTTTCATCAAAGTGCATGAAGGGAGTAAAAACGAAAAAAAAAAACGAATTTACGTTCGTGTAAATTGAAAATTTCCACCCTTACGCTGTGATATGAGCGTATAAAAGCGCGTGTGTTGACCGAAAATAGAGGAGATCTTTTTCTGATTTCCAACTGTTCAAAACTAAAAGTTTTGAACAAAATGATGTGTTGTAAAGCTTAGTAGCGGTTAACCGACGCATCATAGTAGGTGATTCTAATACACCAGCTGCGAACGGTTGCTAGAGTTCACCCGCACTTAAAATCCGAAACGCTTTTATTTTGAGTAGTCGGAGGACCACTCTATCAGTTGTGTAATGGGGGGATGTATTGACGAATATGTTAGTAGGTGGCAATAACTTCAGGGAGTTCTACGCAACGCATCTGTGGATCGTTAGAATACAAGATTGCTTAGATAGGTCCGGCACCACACGCGTTGCCTTATAAGTCGATACTTCACCCTAAAACCCAGCAGACGCAATATTCTGTATAACTAAACATAGTTGTACATACTTTTGCTTAGCTTGCTGTTAACTATGAGGTTATCAGTGATATTCCGTTTAATATTTAATACAATACCGTATAGTCGAACATACTTTGCATAGCTAGCTGTGAGCTATATTGTGTTACCATTATGACTGTACCTGCTTTGCTTAGTTAGCAGTTGGTTATACCTATGAAAAAGTTGGTGGTAAAGTGCGGGTTTAAAGTAGAGAATATTTAAGAGAAAGACTAGAGTCTGCGTACAAATCCAAAGAACCTGTAGAGCTCTACTCTATGTTTTGGGAATAAAAATAATGGGGCACGTTACAATAGGATATCTGTTTATTTTATGAGTAATGTTTATAAAATTTAATATGTTTCTCTCATTGAAGTTTAGAAAATAAAGCTAATAGTTTTATAAATGATTGAATTTTTACGTTTTATGCTTGAAACTACTTGTAATTAAAAAATATTTTATTGTATTAAGTACTAAATTTTAATAAGATTTAGATAGCAATTAACACATTAGTATGCTTTATACAGAAAATTATTATGGAATATAACGATGTGGCACTCTTCAAAGGAAAACCCTGGCTACGTTTCTTTAAATATATAATTTTAAGAATGAGAATTAATATGTTATAAAGCGATAATTTCCGGCTAAATTAAAAATAAATTTTAGATGAAATAAATAAATTTAAAAAATCTAAAACTTATAATCGAATATTCGGAAAATTTCTGTCATAAATATAGGCATTTTTCTACACAAAGTTTTTTATCTGTAAATTAGATTGTCTAAAATACAGACAATATGTAATTTTTAGAAGATTTTGACAATAAGGACACTAGAGAGCTATACACCTTTTTCATTTCTTTAGGAGATCATAAGTAAAGTACATATTGAAAGTACGAATTTAAAAATTTGATTAAAGTGTAGACATTTAAAAAAAATTGCACGAAGAAAAAAATTCCAAAAATAAATAAAAA